>JAWHQI010000870.1:160000-185477 GCA_033032865.1 Dactylorhiza incarnata
GTATTAACACATGCAGGAACTGCGCTCGCATCTGCTTCCCCTATTATATGGACCTTGAAGGCTACCGGACTCAATCAACCTGCGAACGGAAGGAGTTTTCCTAAAAGTAGCCGTCCCTTACCTATGACCGCTCCGTGGGGGAGCTCTTGCCGGGAGAACGTTCTGCTCCTCTACACGTAACGGTGATTCTAAAGGGCTACAGCATTCCTCTCTCCCTGATCGATACTGGGGTGTTTGCCCATGTTCCAGGCTCCGATATCTGGACATCCCAGAGTCAAGTCTCACCCCATCGGACATGACCATTGCTGCGTATGACAGTGAAAAAAGGTCTTCCATCGGGCTTACGCTTACACAGCGTAAGGCTTGACAGCGCCTCATTCAGTTGGACATCAAGTTCGGGCCTACAGTAGTCCCAATCGAATTCTATGTGCTGGACATTGAAGCATCCTTCAACCGGCAGAAAAGAGTTCTCAGTCATCAAGTATACTTCACCCCACAGATCTCTCATAATTTTCCCTTGAGGGATTGAGGCTTCAAAGGCATCGCACAAGCCCACTTCAAGCGCACACGCCCTAGACGCGTACAAGCCCGCGTACGCACCTACGGCAAGGCCTCAAGCCATTCATCCAAATCAGTAGACACCGCATTCAAGATCAAGAGATTCCACTTTAGGGTATATAAGGATGCGTCAGAAAGCGCTATCTATCCACAACATTCTCATCGGAGTCGAGTTGAATCGGGGCGCTATGCCCACGGATTTAGGGTATATAAAGGCTCCTAGCGCTATGTCCATCCGAATGGATAGCTGAGTTCACCTTGGCTTGTTCAGTCCGTGATACGAGTAGATGAATCCACTACTTCACCCCGATGGTGAAAGCTCGGTCAATGAAAGTTCGCAAATCTTCCCACTTCAAAGGTATACTAGACTCTTTGCCTTTTTGCTTCACAGCAAGAAAATTCAGTAGCTCTCAAACAGAGTGCCATGCGAAGAAACTAGCAGCCATCATGAAATTCAGGCAGCAAGCAAACCTGGAAAAAAGTAGACTTTATCTACCCGCCCCGTGGGCAGATCTCTCTTGCCAATTAGATCATCAATAGGCATCCCGCGCACCCTATACGACCTACTCTTATCGCATCTATAGAGAAGGAAGGCCACGAACCTCTTCCTTCAGAGAATTATCCTACCCCGGGAGGTGAAGGTCACTGGCTTGAGGGAACGCTAGCTATATGCTTAACAGAAGCTCTACGTACGCTTTTGAACAGAGTGCCCGCTACTCGTTCATCATTCAAGATACGATAGAAGCTCGGTTCGTGTTCCGCTTCCAAAGACCCTACGGATTTAGGGCCACCCCATTGTATGTGGCTTTGAAGGAAACATTCGAGGAGTTGGCGGGGAACCAAGACCTAACTCTTTCTATGGCGAGCCGCTGCTTTCGGGTGATAGCCCGCCCTTAATTCAGAGTCAGCCTCATCTGTTGACTTCACCGCTACGCCCATTTAGCAAGCAAGATAGCATGAATCTTTCGCACGTTAATCAGAATAGGTCTTGACAAGAATGCCTTCTTCTCTTAGTTCAAATAGGAAAAAGACGCTGGCAAGTGTGCATGAATGTGCTAGGCTCCTTGCCCTCTTTCCCCTATCATGCCACTAGTTCAGCAGGAGATGCTATTGAATGACACGAAGAAGACTTGCTATTAGGCTTGCTTTCCTGCTTTAGTGTCTTGCTAGCCCTTCCATTTCGCATAGTGAAGGTTGCTAGTGACTAATGTGGGCATGGCATGTCTTTGACAATCCGACGGAAGTAGATAGGACTGTGTTGACTGAAGCTTTCGGTGCCTAGCGCTCTTTGCAATTGAATCAGAAGGTGTGCTCGAATCCCCTGTTAGCGGCTTATCCGGGTGCGAGGGTTCAAATGCAAGAGAAGGAGCAGCATGCTTTCTTGTTCAAAAATCGGGATAGATCCCTTTGACCCCAGCCTTATCTGAGGGGAAGGAGGTTCTTTAGTAAAAGAAGATGGCATCGAATGCGCAGGCCTCAAAGCAAAGCGAGGAGTTCACAACCGGACAGATGAGATGCTTTTTTCAAAGAATGCCCGATCTTCCATAAGAATAACTGAATTTCTACGCTGGCATCAGGAATCCATTCTCATCATATTTCCAATTCCACTAGGCATAGAATCCTCTTAGGTTGGAACATCCGCTTGCAACGAAGAGGCTGCTTGAGATGAGACAGTTTGGATTGAGCTTGACATGCAACTGAAGCAAGAAAGGCTTTTTTCCACTTCCCCTTCGGGTCACCTCACTCGGGAAAGCCCTTCTTAGCACTTATTCAACGCTTGAATGCGCAAGACCGAAACTCAAAGCGGGGCAGATAACCTTCTAACTGAGGCCAGGAGGGATTCGCTGACAGAAGTACTGTCCATATACCCCCAAAAAAGAATGGAAGCGGAAAAATCGGCATCTTTTGCCTTCTGCGATCCGGGATGAAGCGCCCCGTGGGACTGGTAAGAAGCTGTCTTAACTGCATGTTCTTTTTTTCATCGTATGCCCATTCTAAGTGGTCAATCTCCTATTCAAGTGTTGAAACCTGACTCACCACTGTCTTTCCTCTTCGCTACGCTCGCCTCGTGTTTTTGGTTGTGTTTGCTTTGTTCATGACTTGAGTCCTCTCATAAACAAACTTTCTGAGAAGTCTTTGTTGGGTATTCTAGTTCTCAGAAAGGGTACAAGTGTTATCACCCCAAAACAGGAGGATTGGAGGGCTTTGAGATACTATGTGATACTTCCTTTTCTACTAGAAAGAAGTACGCCTGCTTCTTACGAGGGTTAGGGGGCGGGGCTACGCCGGTCTCGTTCTATTTTACTGGGATGTGTACCTCGTTGGAGGTCTTCAAGTCAAGCACAAGATGGAGAAAGTTTCATATAATCTGACCCGACTGAAGAAGCTACTTTCACGGGTATGCACGTTACGCTAATGAGAACTTTCTTTCGAAGAGGATTTCATAACCCCCCGAAATGAAACTCACTGGCAGACGTACTGACTAGAAAAACCTGGTTTAGGGTATATAAAGGCGTACGTACTTCTTTCTTGAATTTCAGAAACCTGGCAAGAGGCAATTTGACTCTCCCCCACTTGCTTGAGTAATCTCTCCACGGAGGGTTAGCTTATTGGGTCGCCTCTTTCCTTTCTAGCTTATCATGATTACTTTAAGGAATTCCTATTCGAAACAGAGGTCAATGTTCATCGAGCCTTCTTCTTCTATACCCGGTCAAAAGTAGCACGATAGCGGGGCAAGGTTTCAGCTAATGTTCTAGTTCACGCGGGCAGGCAGGTCCTTAGGCTTTCCCTTATCTCCTCTTCCATTCTCATCCAAACCTCGTTCCACTCGTTCCCTATGGTCTAGCTGAACCCACGGGGCGGTCCATCCTGGCATAGCTCCTCCTTAGGCTTTCTTTCGTCTAATTCTCGATAATCTTCTAGTGAATGGTCTTATAAGGACGGGATTGCGTAAACACAACCAACGCCCCTCCCTGCATGAGGCTGTTCCAAAGCGGACCAAGAAGTCGTTGCGCAAGTCAAACTTCAAGGTAGGTTCGAAAGAAGCAACCATCCGAATCTAACCCGAGAGACGACAGTAGCTATTTGTTTGAGGAATAGCAAAAGATTTCCAAAGTCATCCAAATCGGAAAACACTTTCGTCCTTTCGACTTCAATTCCAATGGGATGTCACAACAGGTGCCTTTTCAATTCTTGTATAGAGACCGAAGGAGATATTGATTCAATTGCGTACCAAGGCACAGCCTTAAGCCAACTCGCAACCCATCTACGTACGAGCATCCATTCCTGGATGTCGCTCATACCTTCTTGCTGAAAGAAATTGTTCGGAGCAAGATGGAGGCTTTCAACTTTCTTTTCTATGCGAGTTATCTATTTGAGAATCTTCTCGTTGTCCCTGATGCTCCTAAAGATTGAATTAGACCACTAGGGGGCGAAACCTGGCTACCCTTTGAGATAATAGAATAGCGGATCAGGGAGTTAGCTTGAGCAGAGAGTTTCTTTTGTTGAACCGGTGACACAGTAGGGCAAGCAAGAGAGGCGAATCAAGGCTCAGTAGTCCAGAGCTTGCAAGCAAATTGAATTTTCTCGCTTTGACCATTACCATTTAGAGCTTTATGGGATGGTCCTTTAGCAGGGTCACCCTTTCCTTTCTTTTTGTCGGTCTGCCCGGACAAGATTGGAAAGTACAGCCAAATTCCATTTTCCCTTTGTAGGCAGTCCAGCGCTTAAGCTTGGGGCGGTACACCATTAGCAGGCCTAGACTTGAGAGATAGTCAAACCCTTGGAAACTGAGCCTTTCAGCGAGTGTGGTGTGGGATCAAGCCCTTCTATTAGTCTATTAACCCTCAGCATCTAATGAGAAGAACTTTCGTGATTGAAGACATAGACAAAGATAGATTTCTAGATGGGAAATATGCAATTCATTGCTTTAATGATGACCTTGATTCGCCCTGAGAGCTGACTTCCTTGACCTTTCTTCTAGGCGAACTGCTAATGCGGCTGTGGCCCCTTGAGTCCTCCTCCCTTCTACCTGGGAGAAGAAGAGTAAGCTCTCTGGATTCTAATGGGCTTTCTTCCCCGATATGCCCTTTCTGGAGGACTGCTATAATAGAATAGGCTTTCTTCGCCCGTGCTTTCTTTCCCTCTTTGCTATCTGCTCTGCTCACTCTTTGTTGACGGCTACTCTTGACTCCTACTCCTTCCTTGAGGAATCAGTGAAAAAGAAAACTCAGCCGAATCCGAATCTAATAAGGGAAAGGTAGATTGTGGCTCCCCCGTGTATATGTCCGAACCGGTGCCAACTATCCATCGCTGTAGGATTCCTATTCAAGATCAAGAATCACACGTAGAAAGAGGAAGATTTTCCTTTTAGGGAGGTAGGGGTGGTATCATAGAATCATATATCTTCTATATATATAAGATAAGACCAGTGTCTTTAACCGAAGCATGGTATGCCTATTTTAGAGTCGTCCTTGCTTTGCCGTAGAATCTCAACAAGCTTTCTTCTTACTGTACTCTATGCTGGAATTTTTGCCTACCACCGGGAAAAGAGAGGCCGATCTCGGGTCTGAAATCTTTCCATTTCATCCCGCTTCCAGAACAGTGTATGATAAGTCACGAGAAATTGACATTGTAATAACCGATATGGCATACGAGCTAGCTTGCCGGTAAAGGTCGGACTGCGAACTACTTCCTCTGATCGGGTCTTAAGGAACTCATAGACAACAAAAGAAAGAGGGTAGCATAGGATAGGCTGTAGACAGCGAGTAAGAGAGAGGATGCCAGCTTAGCTAAGCTACATTGGCCTAAGCCTAACCCAACTCTTCGTGAAGCCTCTGGTGTGGCAAGTCGACTTCTTAAGCTACCGCTACTTCTTTTCTTTGCTTTTTCTAACCCTGAAACGGTTCGCTTCCTCGATGAAAGTTGTAAGCTTATGCTTTCACAATTCAGTCAAAAAAAGACCAGGAGTAGACTGGTTATTGAAGAGATTCTTTTTTTATAGAAAACGAAAAAGAACGAGTTACATCTTTTTTATTTCAGAATAGAGAAAGAAAGAGCTAGAGAGGTTCAGAAGAGACGGAAGAATTTGACGATCTCGACCTTAAGAGAGAGAACTGATAAGTCGAGTCTCCCATTTTTTTCTACCGATAGGTAGAGTAAAAAGGCGAAAGACTTGAGAAAGATATAACCGAATCGTCTGCTTTTTTAGATCTTTTCGAGCTAAGAAAGCAACATTTCCTTACGATTCTCTGAAACTTACCTACCATGATATTGAAATTTTTTTCCCTGGATTCTTTGAGTAGGAATAACGAAGTTTTCGGATTCATTCAACGAGGTTAGCTTTAGCGTGAGTTGTCTGGATAATAGCTGTCTAGACCGCTACGCGCCTTTGTTTTTCATTTCAAAGGCGTTTTCTTTCCCTGGACCGATGACTCGCTTGTTCAGTACTGCTCACTATTATAGGAGGATGCCGTCCCCTCGGGACTACCAGTAGTTTCGGTTGTTGAATCTCGTGCAAGTTAGGTTGTGGTTGTATTGGCTGCAAGCGGAACGAAGGCGCTTTAGGTCTGTGTTGACCATGCGCTCTCGCGTCATGTAATGTCGTATGTATGATAGAGGTGGTGTGGTGATTGACCTCAATGCTAATGGTTATCCCCAAGGTTGAATGAATGAAGCTATGATCCGGAAGGTCTTCCTATGATGTCTCCAAGCTGGCCATAATAGAATAGATAGGCAAAGCAGCCAATAGCATTCTCGCCTATCGATAGATAGCAGGTTGCTCCCAAGCTTTGAAAATTGCTACTTTCTTCTTTTTCTTGAGCTCCTGCACCTTCACCCGCGAGCGTAGCGCAAGCGGCTCCTGCTTACGAAAGACTACTTTCCAAGCGAATGAAGCCCGATCCCTACTGGGAGTGGGAATAAAGCTCCAGCCCTTAGCCCTGAACTCCCTCAATATCGCACCTACTACCACATACAGACAGCAAGCAAGAGCTGTGCCGGCTGATCCAATGCTCTTCTTGCCACCCCAAATGCTACTACCTCTGTGCTAAGCAAGGAATGCTTTCTCGAGAAAAGCAAGCAAAGAAGCAGCAGGATACGGAATATGAAGGGGCTGGAGGTAGAGCATTTGAGGTCTGGAGGTAGAGCCAATTGAAGATCTATCGAATTTCGGTATGTTGCCCTCAATCACCAGCGGCATAGATTGTATAGACTCTCGCCGATTCAGGCAAATTATGCCACGAAAAAACAAACATAGGGGGGTCGTCCCTGGACTTAAGGAAGGCAAAACATTGCCCCTATAACTCGCGTGAGAGCGATGAGAGTCTAGCTGTGCTCCAGTTGAACAGGTAAAGGTTCTACGGCGGTCAAGGCGACCTTATGAAAGAAAACATTCGGGACATCAAAGCTCGTCCTTAGTTGCGATCTCTCAGCGGGAGTCATCTATCCCCCCTAGCGAGTGAAGAACGAGTTCTGATACATCAAGCGAGTGAACCCATAAATAAAGCTAGATGTCAAAATTCAGTGAGCTGCGATCCTTCCAAGTGCATCCAGCAGGAATCGCCACTACTACTAATAGAATGAGAGCTAAGTGACTCAGACTCGAAGAAGCTCACAAGCATCCACGAAGATGATCTACACTACTCTAGACTACTTTTGAAAGCGTCAACCTAATCTCAGATTCTCACAGAAAAGAGAAAGGGCGATCTAGCAGCAATGAAAATCGATTTTCATCATATCATAAAGAACACTCGAAAGCACGACTGCTTCGATCCCGCGGGGGTCAGTCCACTGCTCCTCTAGATAGTCTCACTCAGTCGAGATGATATGATCACCAAGCAAGCCATGCCGCCGCACCCACCTGTGACCTCTTGCACAGGGGCCGAAACGTTGATTCAATCACAATTCATTGAGTAAATTCGTGAACTTGGATTGGAAAAGAGCTTTTCTTTTCACGCTCTAGATCGGGCAGAAATCAGTAAAGTGTTCCAACTAGACAAGAAGATTGCCTGCCTGTCGAAAGGGTAATTTAGCTTCTACTTACGATGAAAGATTCACTAAACATTCAAACTTAGGCGAATAGAAAGATTTGCCCATCACTTGACCGGCCTGAGCTAGAGTAGTTGAGTACTGACTCGGTCATTCTAATTCTACAATTAGAAGGTGACCACTCTTGTTGGTCTACTCGGGTTGTTGGGGGACTCACTCTGGGCTTTTGCACACGAGCATGCTGGCGGTTGCTGCACCAAACTCAGGAAAGAGACTCGCATCTCATTCCAGCAACTGGGGTGAAGTATACGAGAGGAGATTGGTTCGCACTCTGACGCGTGAAAGTGTTCACGGGTCTAACGATGCACAAAGAGAGCCAACAATCGAGTCTTTGACACTTGAAGGGGAAAGAAAGGTCTATTCAGAATTCTAGTTTTTTTTCCATTTCTTTATGAGAAAGAATACGGAATGGATGGGTAAGGGGAGGTATTGAAAATACTGTAGCGATTTCTCATGCTTTAGATAAGGGATAGCATCTCTGTTTTAGAGAGGGTTCCTGTCCGTCTACAAAAAGAGGACAGGGGACCCATATCATAAAAGAAGAAGATCGCAATGAACTCAAAGAAAAAGAAAAAGAAGATCTCAAATTAGAGTTGTTTCCTTAAGAACATTTTCTTTTGTTTTTTGATTCAAATCTTTCTCTCCAATCTTGCTAAAGAAAAGAGCTTCCTTCTTTGAAAGAAAGGAGTCACGGAAACCTAGAGAATAGCTAGCTGATTCGCATCGAAAGCGGTTTGGAAATCGGAGCGGTTGCTATATCAAGTCGATTCACTGACATTGGAAACAGAACTTTCAGATCATCTAAGAATTGATCTTCACGTGCTTAGTCTACAAATCCTGAATTCAGGAAAGATGGCGAAGATGATAGGATAGCTCAGTGCAACGAAGAGTACGAATAAGAGGAAGTGAAAGAAAGAGTCGCTGCTAAGCTAACAAGCTGATACATCGAATTGAATAAGGAGACTGATTTTCTATCGGAAGATAAGAAAATCACAAACATGTATACGCGAAAGCGGAGAGCGGAGAAGTGAATTCTTGAAAATTTCTTCTTTCGTGGTCGAAGAGCTTGATAGTCATGAATGTTGATTGCCTGGTTAGATTGTATCTGACCAAATTCTCGTATGAACCGATGTTCAGTTGATTTGAGGGGGTATCGAAACATTGGCTTTCGAGTCAAGCTCAGTCGAGAGAGAAAGTTGCTCATCAAAGGAACAACATAGAAAACCCTACGATCGGAAAGCAACAACAATGATCCACAAACGCACAGATACACATAGAATCCAACCAACATCTGTCGCAGTAGCAGTAGCCTTCTCTCTTGCAGACCCTTCCTAGAAGAACCTTGACTTTGCTTTTTCAGTGAGAAGTGAGATGAATCTGTCAAAAGGAAGATCAGAATGGGGAGAAAAGGAGAAGTGAAGAACAGCGAAGTCCCTATATTTACGATCTTTCTTTCTCTATGGATTCAGCTCAGGAGACGAAAGAAGAGGGGAGCTGTGAAGCGAAACAGTCTAACGAGCTGACTTTGAGCTACGCGGAAAAAGAGATGTTTCCGTAGTCCAAGACCGGCGTAGCCATAGGTTGAGGGAAGAGTTAGCGCATCTCTCTCTCATCAGTGGAAAAAGAAGGATATTGAGATGCTCCTGCCCGGAGCCCTAAAAGGCCCTTCAAGAGGCGCTTTTTCCGTCGTCGGGTGCATTTCTTTTCTTTTGAAGGAAGACCGGGGGCTAATGAAGTATGGAGGCTTTCAAACGATTCGTCTAAAGGCTAGGTCCGACTCCTCTAGTTATGGAAAGGCCTAGTTCATCAAGACCGCACTCACTCTGATAAAGGCTGGCTTCGGGCTTCCAAGCTTTCTCTGACAGATCTAGAAAAGAGAAAGTAAAGCCCAGCAGCGTAATCGGGCTTCCACTTTCCTACCAAATCTCTCTCTATTCTGGCACATAAATGAAGGGATCGAAGCCCTCCTTTTCAATTAGTGAAGCGGGAGTCGGTTTGCTCTTGTCTTATGAATAACAAGCGCTAGAAGGTCATTTTTGTTTAGTAACAAGCGACTCATGGATTCATTCCATGAAGAGAAAAGTTTCTTTGGTCATCTGTCAGGCTTTAGAGCGTATGAATCCATTCTTCCCCCGGTGATCCTGCAATGGTTGAGCCTTGACTTTTCCTAAATAGAAAGAAGGACGAATCTCACTCTACTTTGCTCGGGTCGTTAGGGGGCAGAAGAAACTACAAGGGCTTGAGTTTTTAGGTTACCCATCCTAAGAGGGATAGGAGGTTGAATGTCAGAGAATTATGGAATGCGCTTTTGAGTCCGTACACCGCTTAGCGCCCTAAGAGAAGGAAGTCTTGCTATTTTGTACTGTTTTTCCGGATGGAGAGAATAGTGTAGGACCCCCTGACCACGGGGGAGGTAGTTCTACTTACTATGCTATGGGGAAACCTTCTGAATCTTAGTTGAGTACCCGGCTCACTCGAACAAGAACTCTAGCTTGTAGACTCGTAAACTCGTCTACCCTAGCTCGAACATGAGCATTCCGTTCACTTACGCAATATTCACTCGATTACTTGTTAGCTAGCGCTATTCCAGAATTTGCGTATATATATATAAATCCCACGGGGCGGTTCTGAAAGAACTAAGTGAGAAAGTTTCTTCTCTCTGATCGAAGATAGTTAGCAGTCGGTAGTCTCTGAGCCTTCTACTTCAACCTCGAGTCTGATTTTCTCAGAGAGAGTGAGTGAGAAGTGTGTGCTGCTGTGTAAACGTTCGTAGGATGTTCGAGATTCCTATGGATGTCGGACTCTGGTGCGGCGCCTGTTTGCCAGTACCTTTCAAATAGAGCCCTTAAGAGCTCTTTTTTCTCTCTTTCTTTTTTCCGGGATTTCTTTTCCATATCATTATTGAACATCTGATTCCTCACTAAAAGATTGAGGACTTTAGAGCCCGCTTTCTCCTTATCGTCAGAAACTTTCTTTAGCTTTTCTTTTTTACCGGCACGAATGCCCGAAGATGGAATAATTGGCTTTGCAGAAAGTTCTCGAAGTGAACCCCGCTCTCGAAGACAAATTCTCGGCCTGAAGCCTAGCCTCAAGAAGAGATAGGTACGTAGGAAACTCTTCGCCTGGAATGAGGAGTCCCACGGGGCGGTTTAGGCGCGGCTCTTGATCCACTAGAAGCTCCCAATGTCTCGTAGTAGAAAGATGAGTTCTAGATATTTCCTGCTAGTTCGATGTAGTGATCTGTCTATCTCTGCCGCGCATCGAGAGAGGAAAGCTACTACATCTTCTGTTCTCAACGACAGCCTTCCCGTTCATGACCTGAAAATGGACATCCCGGACTTCCAGTTCTTTGAGATCGTTCTGAGAATGTGTCCGTTGCCTTCCTCCATCTCCATTCGGATAACAGTAGCCCAAGGGCAGTGGGACCAGGTTCCGCACTGTTTTCGATTTCTTCTTTTCTCCTCAAAAAAGCAATTAGGTTGAGTGACTAAGACCTGATCTTTCTCTTCCTAGCTACCCACTTTCTTTTATGCCTTTGACGATTCTTTCAAGGAAGATAAGGCAAGCTAGCCTCTCGATCTAATTTGAGTGACCTTTCAGCATCCAATCTTCTCTAAGCAGAAGAAAGCTAGCACTCTTTTCCTCACGCTATTCTCATAGAACGAGTAGTTGCTAGTCTTCCTCCATCCCTTTTTTCTACTTCGATTCGCATAGTTCTCGAAAAAGAAGGCGAGCGAAGGTCGATGAGCCGAGGAGGCGAAGGCGAGCGATAGCGAAGTGAAATACCAGTGACCCTTTTGAGAAAGCAAATTCTCAATCCAATAGTCTTTCAAGCAATCAGTCGTAGAGGGGTAATCCCTTACAGTTGGAGTTTCCTTTGCTGTCTCCGGAAGAGCAGAGAAGGCGCAGTTGGAGTTTCCTTTGCTGTCTCCGGAAGAGCAGAGAAGGTCGTGAATTCAGGTTCAATGTTTTCAAGTTCAATGTTCTTTCTGACCCTCCTCGGGTCACCTCTTTCCTTGCATGTCAATCCATAAGCTGTTTCATCATCAGTCCATGGAGTTCGAGTTCGAATCTTTGGGACTCCTATCAAGAATCTGATTTGAAGGATATCATACCCATCTAGTGTATAGTGAGAGTTGACTGTCAATCTATCTTCTATCCCCCTCGACGTTTCAAGGTCAGCCCTCTCTCTTCCTTCTGTCATGAATCTGCTTTCAGTGCTTCAACCTTGCTTCCTGACTTAACCATTCGACATCTGAAAAATTCAATCTAGCTAAGCCCTTGTTTTGCTAATTCGAACGTACGGAGAGCATTAGCCTGATGGGGCTTCCGATGCTATCTCTATACCCTAGATTCTCTTCTCTATTCTACCTGAAAAACCTAGGGCTATGGGCTATGTCTTCAATGTCGGGTGCCAGGGCTCCACTATGAATGGTCAATCAGTTGACTTCTTACTGCACTCTACACTCTAGCTTTCATTCCGTTGGAGTACTTTGGATGCTTTCAAAGGCCCTTAGCCAATCCTTTTCAACTCAATCAGAATGCCCCAACCCAAGATCAGATCTCAAAGTCGACGTGAGACACTATTCCGGCAATGCGCATTGACTCATTTTGAATTTCAAACATCGGATTCGATGCATCTGATCTTTCTTCTTCAATTTCATTGCCCTTCTTGACTCGCTAACGCCCCTGCCTTGCTAGACTTTCTCTACCCTACTCCGGGCCGGGGGAATCTCCTTGAGAAAGCTAACGAAAGGAAAAAGGGAATGATTAAAACGCCTCTTCACTTCGCTGACATCGACCTTCGCTCGTAATCGACTAAACGACTCATCTCACTTCGCTCGCCTCTTGCCCACTAGTCACTCTGTTCACGCGGAAGGAATGTGAACTCATTGTTGACAGAGATGATTTCATTAGCTTGGGAAGGTAGTTGAAAAAGAAAGAGATATCACCGTAAAAAGGATCACGTTTGAGTATGTTCAAGACTCTAAGAAAGATTTTGGAATAGAGAGTTGGGGCATACTCTTGTCCCGTACTCCACGCTACTAGACTCAATGAAGGAACTCGCCTGACACTGGGTAGGCTGAAGACTGAGAGGCAACTAGTACGCCTCCTTTAGGCCCAAGCCCCCGAGCATGTTCATGTTAGCCCGCCCCGTGGGCTCGTCCCTATTCACCCTATTCAAATGAGGATTCCTATGAAGATGAAGCTAAGGGTCTCAATGAAAACAAGAGGCTTGCGCTTGCTTTTCCGCACGGGGCGGTCAAGATTCAGATAGGCAGATGTCTTGAAAATGAGCCTAGTCTAGTCTAACTGCCTATACCTTGCTCTAGTTCTTTTTCTTTTGACTCTAATGAGACCAGGTCAAGAATCTCATTAGATCTGGCCGAGTCAAGATAGATCCGGGAAGGTCTGAGCTCTATCGTTGAATCTGATCGTTAGCCCTAAGGTGAGACTTCCTGTAAAGGAGATAAAGGAGAAGTCAAAGCCCTCTCTTTTCTCTGAGCATGCTGACTTCAAACGAGCTTGTTGCAAAGACTCCTGCAATGACTGGAGACTACTCTACAGCAGGGTGGGTGCTTCTCATAAGCTCAGAATCATAAGGGACTACCGAAAAAGAGAAGAAAGGAAGGGCCCACGATATGAATAGAAAGCATCTCACATACGCACCTGTGGAAGGGGATTGGTTGAAAGCAGTACACGCCTTTTCTTGGCATTCAAGCAAGAGCTCTGAGCCTATCAGCAAAGAGAAAAGGGTTCCTTGACTCGCTTTATCCGACGCTACCTCCTTTTTTTTTCGGAAAGAATTCAACCTTGCCTGTCTTCGGGTACTGAGCGCACTAGGGAAGAGTTTCTACGGCTACATCTCACCTTCCTACAGCACACCATCCTAATCTCTCCCTGTCAGGTTATCCGACGAACCCCACTCAACTTGTTCGCAATAGAAAATGGAAGTAAGTAAAATCTCTCTATCCAGTGCGTGAGTCACCGTACCCTTCTTCTTTTTCAGTCTGTGAATCACTGACTATAGAAAGAAATCTTCTGAATCGTATCTACTTTGTTCAGGAACACAAGGTTCTCTACGCCTCGGAATTCGTGAAACTCTTTCATACCCTTCTTTGCTTTGATTAGTGACTCCCCTATCATCGAATCAAGCAACTCCTATAAATGAGAACTCTTGCAAGTCGAACGTTGTCTCCATAACCTCTTGCATTAGGACACGCGTCAAATATTACCGCAACTCCACGGTGTCAGTCTCCATTTTCTGCTCCAATAAGCGCAGGGACCTAGAGGTGATGTTACCAAATTCACTCCTTCTCGATGAATCCTTTGCTTTGCTCTTAGAAAGAGAGTAACCCGTTCACTTCGATAGCACCGTCTACTCTCACAGCGGATAGGGTTGAAGTTCCCTTTCTAACTGTAAGACCTTCTCGAGTTCTTTTTCTAAGACACTGATGCCAACTATGAAGATCGAATGCGCTCTTGTCTCTTCTCTTTTTAGACTTCTGACTTTAGGAGATTTGATCAGAAGCCTTCTCCAACGGAACAAATGCTGCTTCTGAGTTCGCATGACTTCGCTCTCGTTGTGCTTGGACTTCAAAATCGAACGAAGATGGATCGGGCTGTTGGCTCAGAGAAGGAAGCTGAAGAAAACAGGCTGACGATGGATCGGGCTGTTGGCTCAGAGAAGGTTTGCTCGGAGAAGGAAAGAAAACAGGAATTCTTTTCCCTAAAGTCAGCGACTCAGAAAAGGTTGTTTGATCTCATCTCTCAGACTGCGCATGGAGTCCAGGCTTCGTTTTGAGCGGAACTTTCCCTGTCAGAGAAGGCGTGAATCCTAGATAGCTAGTTTGATCTCTCAAATTAAGCGATTGTATTGGTTAGAAGTCTACCATACCGAAAAAGAATGCATGTATACTTCCCCCGGAAGGTCCAACTCAATCCGGTACACTTGACTGACCGGAGGACCTAACTAGCTTCAACCGAGTTGTGGACTGGTACTGGTATCTACGCTAGTGTTCTTCAACAAAGATCTAGTCAATGTAGGCTAGTTTCTTTGACTCTTCTATGTCGATTAAGATTCAGTGTTTTTATCCTTGCGCCGAATCTGTTTTTTCTTTTGTGTGCGAGTTTGGAAATCCCGGTTGGCTTTGTATGAAGAATCCTCTCTTTCTAGCCCTAAGTGAGCATTCATACGAGTCGAAGAGTAGAGATCGAGCAGGATCCATTTTTCTTTCTTCAAAAGAAGACTTGAAAGGATAAAGCGGAATAGACGCTTCTCGCAAACAGCAACTATCCTCCATAGCGAGAGAGATCCCTTTGTCTTTGTCGCCTACCTCTCTCTAGAATAGCACGATAGAAGCCCTAACCTATAGCAACAGCAACTGTCAATATCAAAGTCTCAGCTCTTTAGATAAGAGTAGAATATTAACCCCGTGGAGGAATTCTGGTCAATTTTTGACTCTTTGACTCAAAGTAGTTGACCTTCCCCCATAAAGAGAGTTTGTTGTTCCTTTTCTTTTAGAACAAGGATGATGAGCGGAAAGACTAATAAAAGCGCCGCTGAAAGAAAGAGACCGAAGAAGGTTCAACTAGCGCGGTGCGAGGATCAACTCCCGCGTAGCGCCATTCCTTCAGACTTCATCTCGTGAGTGACCGCTTTGCACGAGCTGAGACAGTGTAGCTCCTAAGGCGAACATTCCTTAGAATACGAATAGGAATAGATATCAGACTTGTCATTACCTATAAGAGGCAGACAAGTTAGTCCGCGAATGCCTCAATGCCTCTTAGTCATTTTTCTTCTTTCTGAGAGCACCAGCGCTTATGGATGGAGACAAGGAATGCCTCTGACTCTTAGTCTAGTAGTCTACTAGTAGAGCACCAGCGCTGGATGGAGACAAGGAATGCCTCTGACTGACTCTTAGTCCGCGAATGCCTCTTAGTCTTAGTCTAGTAGAGCACCAGCGCTTATGGAGACAAGAGCGAATTCCTTCCTAGTGATTCGGAGCTTCTTCTAGAGCATTCTGTCCCTGACTTACTACTCACTTTCTTACCCGAGGAATCTCTTTGATTCGGAGCTTCTTCTAGAGCATTCTGTCCCTGACTTACGGAGCTTCTGTTCCATCCCTAGCATTCTTCTTTTCTCATCGGGTTCAAGTCTAAGTTGAATTTCATAAGGGTTGATTGCTTAATCTGAGACTTCCCGAGTGGGAGTTGCTTTTATTCGACCCTTTTATTATCTGGGAGAGCTAGGCTAAGGAGAAAAAACGAGATTTGCCTTTGCCATAGATAGAAAGAATCCAGCCGTCAATCTGTTGCCCTCACCACTTCCGTTTCATAGAAGGATAAGCTGGGAGCTAAAGCTAATAAGAAGAGAAGAAGGCTCGCAAATCTTTATCCCCTAGCCGATGCCTTCTCCCGAGAATGAGAAAACGAGAGTGAAGGCCCCGAAGTGAACTGAACTCTTGGACTGGCTGAAAGGGAAACTGTACAAGGCATTTTTCACTCACGAAACCAGTGTCAAAGGCTCAACGATCAATGTCACTATTCCAACTTAGACTATAAGGCACTCAATTCCTCACGTCAGAGAGGATAGAGAATTCTCTATGATGCATATCCTCCGGTGTAACAACTACTTCTAATAGAGAAGAGATAGATATCAAGAATTCAGATCAGCTTAGCTTAGTTGTATGTGGGCTTCTTTCACAATACTCAATGAGGAGAGGCGACTCGTCCCAACCCTTGCACCTATTCCTCTCCTTCTCATTCAGTCTTCACCTCCTTCTTCGCTTCGACTGCTTTCCTCATCTCCTTCTTCTCCTGTTCGCTTCGACCGACTACGGGGTAGGCGCAAGGGTCTTCTCCTGTTCGTTTCGACTATCGTCTCACCGACTTCGTCCCCTATCGGCTCACCGACTTCGGGGTAGGCGCAAGGGTCGCTGCTTAGCTGCTCTGAGCCTAAGACTTCACTCAAGGTTGTCCCATAGCAAGGCGCGTAGCGAAGTCCCTTTTCCCTGAAAAGTTGGTTGAAGACCTAAGCTAAGCAATGTCTTTCGCGGAGGTCATAGTCCTCTTTGGGTCTCTTTACGGTTGTTCGCTCCACAGGGTGATGTGATTTATTTGCAGATGAACAGGGGGGAGAAAAGGGTGCGACGAAGGAGGACTGAGCGCGCTTATTATGAAATTCATGCGTCTTCTCGATTTAGACGAGATTCAACTAATGATCCCATTCAGTGAAATAAGATATGAACTTTGACTCTACTCGCCTGAATTACGAAGCCTTATTATACTACCGAATCCCTAGAAACGAGTAGGTTCTCAATAGCGTAGATAATGTTAGTAGCGGTACCCACGGAGCGGTAGGTCCGGATGGTGGGATCTTCTCGTCTTTATGAGAATAGGTCTGATAGAATATGGTTCCTCTATCTTTGAAGAGGTAGGACTTTTCTCAATCATGCTATATCCGAGACGGAGTACCGCCCTCCCACAAAAGGAAGTATGGAGTTGAGAACCTGTCAATAGCAAAAGCATCAGCTAGGGGATGGAGGTTACTCTTTCGCAATTCAGAAAGCTGTTCTAAGCCGCCCGCCCCTTCCTAAGAAAAGATTTTCTCATAGAAAGAGTGAATACCATACTTATTCATTCATAGATAACAAAAGAAAAAAGAATCTATCACCTACTCAAAATCGGGCTGGTATGTATTCTAAGTTGAGAAAATGCTTCTGAATATGTTCGATGAGAAATTCCCCCGCCCCGTGGGTTTCTCGGATAGTTTCTGAACGTTCCCATGGTGCCGGGTTGGCTTTCCTACGAGTCTGGGTCTGGCCGGCGTTCGATGTGCGGCTCCATCATTAGTTCCCTTCCGCGGTGAAGCGGTTGGTCCCGGTTGGGCGAGGCTTGACGGCTCCTAAGATATGAAGGCAGGGGCGGGAATATCGAGTAGAGAGTAGATTTCATTCTACTTCTTTCTAGTTGTAGCGACTTGGGGAGCTACAACCTGTTCGTCGATTCCTTTTTCTAACAGGCCGAGTCCCTTCTTTGCGAAATTTCATTAATGAAGAAATCACTCTGTTGAGAAATGAAAGAATGTTTCTTCTCGCTTTCCTCAAACGAAAGGAACGAAATTCAAAGAAAAGAGAAAGAAAACACCCTTTCGGCCTTACGCGAGTTCGCCTATTGGCTTCAACTTTCTATGTGTTGCCGGGCTGATAGCCGATAGAGTCCCCCTCTGGTATAGAGCACCACTGAACAGGTGGGGAGAAAGAAATCTATTTGAATCACGCCCGCCCCGTATTTCTCACTAGTCCGGTGTTTTCTCCGCAAAAGGCAGGCGGCTGAATCGACGTTACGGGGCTAGTGAGATGCCATCACGATGTCTTGATGGCTCGGAACAAAGCAAGCAAGCAAAGAAGTAAACACTACAATGGAACATCATTCTAGGCTGGCGCAAAGCTGTTTCAGAGCCGTCTACTGATTGAATTAGATAGATTAGAGTTGATCGAGGGATCTCCATCGCCCGGTACTAAAGACTCTTCGCTAGCTTTCGGGGATTCCTTCTAAGCTGCGCGATGAAGCAACATACTACGTCCTGCTCGTCTGTCGGCACCTCTCAAGATTTTCTCAGCGGCGCTAAAGCCAGTTCGCTTGTCGGTGAACCTTCATTCGTCTGCCGGGCAGGCTATTTCTCAATAGGGAGATCCGCTAAACAATGGGGAATAGCTAAAATTTCGTCGCTAACGCTGCTCAGCTCCAATGACCCTAAGGCTGAGCCGAATCGGAGAACCAGTATTGCCAGTTCGCCTATCGTTGAACAAAAGAAGGGAGTCTAGTTGGCGAAGAGTCTCGAATTCTATGTGAAAAGGAAATGCCCCCCTTGTGACGATTACTCCCCGACAAAAGCGGCCGAGAAGGACCTCCCACGGAGCGGTGAGCTGATTCGCATAGCGACGAAGTAGGGAAGGGTAAGGGAGATATGAGAGATTCTTTTCTTTTTCACTTTACCAATAATCCGGCTGGTGGATGTGCAGGATGTGCTCCGACAGCCCTCTCCCTCTGTGCACATTCCTTTCTATATGGTCAGGCAATTAGGGAAGCATCGAGTGAGAACTGCTGTAGTCTCCACTGAGTCGATCTCGTCACCAAGCCCGCAATAAAGCTAGATTGAAGACCCAAGCACGAATTGAGAATGAGATTTCATGAAGTAATTTGACTGGCAACCAATCTGCTCCTACTTTTTTCCTAAACCATTCGGGCGGCCTTCGGCTACCCATTCGCCTATCGGCCCTTGTAGTATTCATTCTCTATATAAGCGCATTCATGTTCATAGGATTCTCAAGAGAGATCATGAGTCAAGATAGTTTCCTCAATTGAATTATCTACAAAATCTACAAACGTGCATCATAATTCTCATAATAGAAGCAATGAAGAAATGTTCATCTGGGAATCTCTTAAGAGTTCATTATTCGTTTCGATTCATTGCTTCTATTGTTTCTTTCGATTTCATTCATGTTTCTCACATGCTTGATCTCAAGTCGTCCTCTTTTTTTGGTTGGTAGTACGGACTTGGACTCCAAATCCTTACGTGAAAGAAGCTTTATCTGAATGATATTGGTAATGAAGAATCCATGAAGAAAGGATTCCATGAAATCAAGCAATTCAACAACTCAATATCTAAAGATCACTTGACACTTCTCCCCCTTTGACCTGCTACCGCACATGATGAATAAAGCACAGACAGAGCTGAAGATGAGCTCGATTGCTTCATTGACCAACTTGAATAACGCGAAGAGCTAATAGCCGCTCTCGCCGAACCCTCCGGGTCTCCTCTTCGCTTCGCTATTCTATCTTCTTCCCTCTTTCTTCGCTTCGCTCGAGCTCGTATCCTTCGCCTACCACGCGCCTCTTCGCCTCTCTTTCTATAAGCTCATCTTATTCGTCCTCTTCGTCGCTATCGCGACTCAGCTCTTCGCCCCTTCGTACGCAATTGGACTACAGAACTTTCTCTTTCGGCATTCTCGGTCCTATGAGGAAGCAGCAGACACTCACACTAATAGGCTAAGTTCTTCGAGTTCAGTTGAAGAAAAGTGAGAATGCCATCTAGGTATGTGAGCTTGATTGCGCAAAACTTCTTTGACTACATAGGGTCCACCCTAATTGGGCTTGAACTTTCCTCTAGGGGAGCTAGTGCTTGCTCTCTTTTCACACCAGATCCCCTTGTTGCACATGTCTGATCTTTACCTTCTTATGGAAAGCTTTGGCAATCCTCTCTATCGCCTGGGTATAGTGAAGTGCTTTCATCCTCTGTTCTTCTATCAGATTCAGTTGCCCCGCTTGCTTGCGAACAACAAAGTTTACAGACCAGCTTCGGCTAAAGAACCATCTATGGAAGTTCCCTACTGAACAACTACTTCAACTAATATACCTAGCTCAAGTTCCCATACCTAGCTCAAGTTTCCCCTTGCTTGCTTAGAACCTGTCATCCACCTAAAGATAGCCAAAAAAAACTCAGGCGAGGCGAGCGACAGCGAAGACTTGCTTGTGAAAGGATTGACAGTAGCTAACCACGCTCACTCGTATGCCGTTGCCTAGCCCGCTTAGCTACATGGCCCGTGTATCGCTCGTCCTAGGGTCAGAGGCCATGTGTCTAAAGCAAAAAGAAAGCTAGCTTCGCTAGTAAAGAAGGTAGTTTTGCTTCTTGTTATAGACTAGACTGCGTAGCCTTTACTCTCTTCTTTCATAATAGCGGCCCGTTTTGCTTTAGCTACGAACAAGAACTCAGGGCCGCCAACTCCAGCTTGGCTTTCTTCTGGCTCGCTTTTCGCCCTCCTTTTATGAGATGGGGTTTTCCCTTCCTGGCTTGAAAGCTTGAAAACTCAATTTCTTTTTTTTCAATGAAAAGACTCTGACACTATGGTTATGGTTCAATTGTATCCATTTAGACCCTGAATGGCACTAGAAACTCCTCCTTCAAGGGCAAGATCAGGCACTACTACTACGTCCTTGGGACTGATCCTGATACTCCAAAAATGGAGACTGCTACTCTGGGAATGCCCTGACTGGAACTTGAAGATACTGGATTGCATTTCCCTTTTGGAAAGAAACTGGCTAAAGCTAAAAAAGAGCTTTCCTGGACATATCTCAATAGAAAATTTTCATTCTCACTCATTCTTCTCAAAAAAAGAGCACAAGCGGAGGCGAGCGATAGCGAAGGCCGCCCGTATGGGCGGGTAGTTTTCTCGCTTATTCCCGGCCCGACAGAAAGAGGAACTTCAAGTTCATTTTCTTCAGTCGACAACAAAAGGCCTTCAAAAACTTACCCAAGGACTGCAACTCCATCTCAAATTGAAGGCGCGGAGCGTAGAGACTTTCCCGGCGAAGCACTCTAACTTAAAGAAGAGACAGAAAAAAAGATCTTTCTAGAGAGCCCTAGGGCGAATCGAGAGGTGACCTGTAGGGTCACTCGAGCGAAGCGAAGCCCTTGCGCCTACCCCGAAGTAGCTCGAGCGAAGCGAAGCCCTTGCGCCTACCCACCCGAATGGGTCGACGAGACTTCCTAGTTGAGGGGGAAAAATCCTCTTTTTTGAGAAGGCGCGAAGCGAATGGAACTTCGGATATCCTGTCAAGAAGGCGAATCTCTATCCATTCAAGTCAGAAAAGAGTTGCCCCCCGCTGGGGACTTCCACTCCAAGGGGAGAGGAACTCTCAAACCCCCCATTAAGGCATTAGCAATGGCAGCAAACTCACCTGGCCCACTATCGGAAGCACTTAGCATACTCGCAGGAAAAAGAAGAACACTCGCGGGGTAGAAAAAGAAAGACTGAGACTGGGTCTAGCGGGAGGACAACTCCAATTAGATGCCCTTTTTTCGACAACTGCAATTGGCTCGAGAGGCGCGTAGCGAAGTGAGGCTCGACTCACTAATATTCAAAACACCCCCTCGGATCGGAAGAGACGGTCTTCTAGGCTCTGACAGAATCCCCTGCTATTTCATCTAGCTAGGGCTATTTGAACTAAGCCGAATCGCTATCTCTGGAACCAAAGTCGTACTCCGGCTCCTAATGGTTTGCTCTTGAAACCACCAACAGGTCCTATTCCGACAACACTGAAAAAGGGCTTGATCCTGGTCACTTCAAAGAATTAGCAGCTGCTCTTTCATAAGCTGTGATGGCTCTTTTGAATAAAAAACGGCATAGTCTAGATCATCTTCCTTTTGCCCAGAGGAGCATTCGACTGAAGAAGTATGCCATTAGTCAGACTCTCTAGAAGCCTGAGGAGCAATGGAGTCTTGTGAGTCTTGTCTCTTGGTCAGCAGTTTCCGCTCGAGTGAAAAGGTGAGGTTTCATAAAAAAGTAAAGTAGGACAGCGGTGACCGCGAATGGCTATAGTTCGTCACTCGCGAAATGAACTGAAGGGAGAAGAAAGCGCTTTCTAGTTTGAGAGATGGAAATGCCTAAGAAAGTAGCCACATCGATTTCGGAGGGTTCATTGAGGAAGGATCCGATCCTAAGTGACATTGAATCAGTTGGGGAGCGCTGCTCTTTCAGCAGTGTTGGAGGAGTGAATGCCAGCCTATCCAACTTTCAGGCATCAAGATACGTTTAAGGCGAGGATGATTATCATAAGAAATTCCCAACATATCATAAGATTCCCGTTCCTGAAAATCTCTCCAAATCCAGAAAACTGACGGGGTTTTAGGATTACTCCTGAGAGCAAATACTTGCATACCTCTTCTGGTTTCTCTATACCCGTATTTTCGTAAGGTGATACACACTAGCTCAAAATCCGCCTGGTGCTACATCATAGGCACACTGGGAGCGTAAAGAATTGTAACCATAGACATATGAAAAGCAATGGAGTCCCAATCCTCAGTTTTTCTTTGTCAAATCTCTATTCCTCGACAATCAAAGCCTAAAGATCTATGAACTAGCTCATGCTTGACTAGCCAATCAGAGAAATGAACCTGCATCTTCTTTATCTCTCCCACATTTTTCTTTTTATGAATATTTTACATTGACAAGAAAATTGTGAAAGATTTACTCGCTTTTTCTTTTTATGCACAAGGGAACCCTGCCTGATTCACTAATTTGTAGGAAGATATTCTTCTTTGAAATCTTTTTCAAATCCAAAAGGTATCTCTGAAGTAGATGATGATTGATAGAGTAATCCTTGATCTTTCCAGTATGAGTACTGCGTCGAAGGTCAAACTTGTGATTAGTAGTAAAACATCGATTCTCCTGTTGATACACGGTTTTCTCTTCAAAAATTTCTTTGTTTTCCAATGTGATTGAGGCATGAGATGATAGTATCTGTGATCTCGATTGGTACAGTATCTACCCAGATATCATCGTGATAGACTGGCATCCTCTTGGTCCCCAGCTGAATCCCAAGCTTGACCAATGTGTCTTTCTTGAAGATGTTCAGAGTGTGCCAATCAATCTGGAAGTTGGTAGAAACCTGTACCTGTTCTGTACGAGATGGGTCAGCGTACTGTGACTCAAACCATTCTGGATAGACCTGGGTTTGAGCTGGTCCCTTGTACTTGACCATCTCTTGCGATGTAGAAAGAGTATTTTGGTGCTAAAAAGTCTCCTTTCAGGATTCTGTAAGACCTAATAGAGAGCGGATACTTTTGACAATACATCACTGCGCATGAGTAGAGTAGTTGAGCCTGTTGTTTTTCATAACAACTCTCGGAACGGATGTTCTTGAGCTCGGAAGCGAGAACTGCACTTGACCCGGACATGACAGACAGAGAAAAGCAGGAGTGTTTCTCTTTGTTACCCAGTGTCTGACTTGAGTTGAGAGGGTGTTATGAGTTTCTATCCCGGGTGTTTCTTTTCTGTCTGTTGTTACCCGGTGTATATGACTAGATAAGGAGAGACCGGACAAGGGGTTGAGTTCTGCACTTGAGCTCTTTGTTTCGGAACCTTCTTTATACATGGTGTTTTGTACGTGTTGTTCTAACTGATTCACTAGGAGCTCTTTCTTCATTGCCGAGGAGTCTCTCTCCTTTTTCTGTGAGTTTAGTCCCGGAGTATGGAGTTTCTAAAGGCTGTTGCTGTATACTTCATATACTACACTTGACAAGTAGGATCGGACTCACTACACTGACTCTGAGCTACTAACTTCCTAGGAGTACGAAGGACCGGATTTGACGAATGCGCTTGAGCTAGGAGCCGGGCAAGGAGCGGATGAACGAACTAACTAGATAAGGAGCGGGGCTACACTCTCACTGTTGTACACTTGAGCCGGACAAGGAGCCCAGGGTATGTTGTACGTGTTTCTTAGCGAAAAGAAAGAAAAGCTAGCTTTTCTCATGTGGGAGTTAGGAGTTCATCCCTGTTGTGTCGGGTGTTCAACGAGAGAAACAACATAACAGCTCAGGCTGGTATAACTAACATCTCTGTCATACATACTCGTATACTACACACTATGATATTACACACTAGACTAGGACGAACTCACAACTGACTAAGGAGCGGATGAGCTAGAGTTCTTCTCTCTTCTCTTCTGACTCAAGTTATGAACCTCCTCTTCTTCTGAACCGAGAAGTTCCAAGTTCTGACTCAACTTCTGAACCGAGAAGTTCTGACTCAAGTTATGAACCTTACCTAGGAGAAGTTCTGAACCGAGAAGTTCCAAGTTCTGACTCAACAACTTCTGAACCGAGAAGTTCCAAGTTCTGACTCAACTTCTGAACCAAGTTCTGACTCAACAACTTCTGAACCGAGAAGTTATGAACCTTACCTAGGAGAAGTTCTGACTCAAGTTATGAACCGAGAAGTTCCAAGTTCTGACTCAAGTTATGAACCTTACCCTTACCCAAGTTCTTCACCTTACCTAGGAGAAGTTATGAACCGAGAAGTTCCAAGTTCTGACCTAGGAGACTGAACCTTACCTAAAAGAAGTTCTGAACCTTACCCAAGTTCTGACCTAGGAGAAGTTATGAACCGAGAAGTTCCAAGTTCTTCACCTTCCCCAAGTTATGACCTAGGAGAAGTTATGAACCTTACCTAGGAGAAGTTATGAACCAAGTTCTGACTCAAGTTCTTGCCCAAGTTATGAACCAAGTTCTGACTCAAGTTATGAACCAAGTTCTGACTCAAGTTCTGACCTAGGAGAAGTCCTTCTGATGTGGTATCCCATGTCCATCTGACTGATTGGAAAAGTCCCCCACCCATTTGCAATGGCTGTTGGACCACCCCTATGATATGAGAAGTCAGAGAAGTAGGATAAGTAGGAGAAGTCCTACCCTATGATATGAGAAGTATGATACGAGAAGTCAGAGAAGGAAGTATGCGAAGTCCTACCTGCACCCCTATGATATGAGAAGTATGATACGAGAAGTCAGATAAGTATGATAAGTAGGAGAAGTAGGAGAAGTCAGATAAGTCCTACCTGTTCCCCTAGGATAAGTATGATAAGTCAGATCAGTATGATAAGTATGATATGAGAAGTCCTACCTGTTCCCCTAGGATAAGTATGATAAGTCAGATCAGTATGATAAGTATGATAAGTCAGATCAGTCAGATAAGTCCTACCTGTTGGACCACCCCTATGATAAGTCAGAGAAGTATGAGAAGTCCTACCCTATGGATATGAGAAGTCATAGAAGTAGGATAAGTCAGATAAGTATGATATGAGAAGTCCTAGAAGTAGGATAAGTCAGATAAGTATGATATGAGAAGTCCTCTTTATGTATAGGTATAGGCATAGCCAATTCCTAGAGAAGAGTGAAACTCCGATAGCTACGTTTACCCGTCCCATGACCGAAGAATCTAAAAAGGCGGAGGTTTCAAGGAAACAAATGAACAACACTATGAGGTCAATCTTCTCTTCTTCTCAAATCAGTCAGTCGTCGCTTGTCCAATCC
>JAWHQI010000871.1:0-184970 GCA_033032865.1 Dactylorhiza incarnata
TTTACCCGGGAAACCGCTTCCAGGAGGGTTACTCCCAGACCGCGCGGTTTGCGGGTCTAAGTCGCCCGGTTCAGGTCAAACGAGGTCTATCGGCTCCGGCTAGCACAGGCCGGGCGGTCTGTGACAACTCAGGCCGCCTCCAAGTACTAAAGGTAATCAGAGCCCAAGTCCAACAGGACAAGCCGCGGTCTCAAGTCGGAAGTCGCGCGGCCTATGCAATAGAGGCAGCCAAGGTCCAAAGTCAAAGAACAAGCCGCGGTTTCATAGCAGAGACCGAGCGGGTAGCCTCATCGCCTTGGCCTCCTCATCTCTAGCTACTGGTCAGCCAAGTCGCGCGGCTTATTTACTTCTCCTTTTTGTGTATCCCGTCACCGCCTGCCCGTTTCTCCTGTACCCGGGCAGGCGGTTATTTTATCCCTGCCCGCTCGGGCAGGCCCCCAAGCCTATAAATAGGGGGCGGCACTGTTCACAAAACACCCACACTTGAATCTTGGAGCTCGCTTGTTTGAGCTGCGGACTCAAGTTTCCCGTCTTGCGGACTGTCTGACCGGCCGGCTTCCTTTTTCCTGCACTTGCAGCCCGCTGTAACCTCTTTTTTGTAATCAAAGGAAAGCCCGTCGCAAGAGTGGCATTCGCCGCGGCGGGCGAAGTCTGGTTTTGACCGCTGCCAGCGGTCTCCCTTTTTTTTTACTTAAAAAGTAACCGACAACCCGCAGCCTCCGGTTTCCTTCGGAGGAGCGATCTCAGCCTCAACAGAAACACGCGACCTTCAGATCGCGGATTGTCGGCGAAATCCCTTTTCCACCATAATGTCAGACCGTCAGTTCCCCCTTGGAGACCGCTCCGATCATAGCGAGGATTCTCTATGGGAAGCCCTGGAGCAATCAAAGAGAGAAGCCGAGCGGGCTCAGCGGGCCACTGATCAGCGACTTGAAGAGATCAGTCGGACTTTAGCAATACTGACTGAGCGATTAGTCCCGCAACAGGCCGCGACTAATCGGGCGGGTACCCCGGTCCTTCCTCCACCTCCTCCCTACTAGCTACCGCAAGTCGCTAACTTCCAGCTCCATCAAGAAGACCCTGTGGCTAGGGAAAACTTCTATCAAGCCGCGCACAACATGCCAGCTCGAGTCCTCGACTTCCAGGGAGCGACTTCCCATGCTGCCCGTCTTTCCTACCCGCCGGAGGGCGCGGCTCGTCTTTCCTACCCGCCTGAAGTGCCCATCCATCACTCCTACCCGCCAGAAGCAGCCGCCCGGTCTTCTCATCAGGCGGCCTGTCCGCAAATAGCCGCAGCTCCAGCGGCTTATTACCCTACACCTCAATATGAAGACATGGAAGAGACCTCTCCCTTTGTGGACGAAGTCAGGGGGGAACCTGCCCCTAATAATTTCAGGGAACCTCGCCTGCCAGCGTTCAATGGAGAGACTGACCCAACGGTTCATTTGCAAGCTTTTGAGTCAGCCGTTGCTCTCAGAACCCTGACCGATGCCACCAAATGCAAGCTTCTCGTAACCTCCTTTGAAGGACAAGCGAGGGAATGGTTTTATGGATTGCACCCCAGGTCGATCCATTGTTTCGCGGAGCTGCGAAAAGAATTCCTGCTATGATTCTCCACCTCGAAGAAAAGAAAGAGTGGCCCGGCGGCCCTCTTTGATATAAAACAACGGGAAGGCGAAACATGGGCCCATTTTGTGGATCGATTCCAAAGAGAGATCATGGAAATCCAGAATGTGGACCCGGAGCTGTATAGGGTTGCCCTCATCCATGGCCTGAGGGAGGGCCCCCTAAAGTTTGAAGCAAATATAAGGGAGCCCAGGACTTATCAAGAGATGATAAGTCTGGCAAATATGTTTATCAGAGGAGAAAAGAGCAATCCAGATTACGTCGCGAAGTTGGTAAGCGACAAGGAGCCATCAAATACATCCTTCCATCGTCCACCATCAAATCAGTCCCACTTCGAACCCCGCTCCCAAAGGGGGAGGAACTTCAAAAATAAACAACCATTTATGGGCCATCAGCGATTTCAAGATCAGAAACCACCGCTGGCCATCGCTCCCGCTCCATCCGCTCTCCTTCCGCAGATCATGCCGGTATACTTACCACAGTATGCCGCGCAGCCACCTCCAGTCCTTCCATCAACTCAATACGATAATTCGCAAGACTCGTTCACCCCCCTGAATGTCACCATGGACGAGGTAGTCCAAATTCTGCAAAAGAGGACAGATTTCAAAAGGCCTGCTCCTTTGAAGTCGGATGTTCATAGTCGAAATCCGAACCTTTATTGTGAATACCATAAAGAGAGGGGACATTTGACTGATGATTGTCGGGCCCTTCGTCTGCTTATAGAAAGGCTCCTGGGAGAAGGAAAGCTCCGGGGTCTGATTCAGAAAGATAAAATTGCTGAGCCAGCCACCGAGAAGAGAAAGGAGAAAGAAACAGTAGAAGTGACCTGGGAGTGTGCCGACGTCGAGGACGCCGGCTGTTATGGTGACATCCATCCCTCTACCGAATGCATCGAAGTCAATGATGTGGGCCCCTTGGGGAACATCTATTGTATCCATGGGGGAGCTGGAGCGGAATCATCTCGCAAATCCAGTATTGCAAGAGTTCTAAAGCAGGAAGTGGCAGCCACAACAAGTTCTCCTCCCGAAAGCACTGTCGTCACGTTTGGTCAGGATGACCTTCCCCCTAATGCTAATCCTTTCGATGACGCGGTGGTCATCAAGGCCGTCATCGAAAACTACACGGTCCACAAGATTCTGGTTGATACTGGCAGCTCCGTCAACCTCCTTTTCCGCCCAACTTTCGAGGCCCTGAAGACTGGAAAACAGCTGATTTCCACCGATGGGCCCCTCTATGGCTTTTCTGGGGAGAAGAAGGAAGTAGAGGGTTTAGTGAAGCTCCTGGTCTCTCTTGGAGGGGTGATAAAGTTGGTCAATTTTGTGGTGGTGGACGCCCCGAGCAACTACTGTGCTATCTTCGGGAGGCCGATTCTCAACGCATACAGAGCGGTAGTATCTACTTTTCACCTCGCTCTCAAGTTCGCCGCAGAAGGGAAACAATATCGGGTCAGGAGCAACCCAAAGGTGGCTCGGGAGTGCTACGTCCGAACTGTCAACGTGATCACTGACGTTCCACTTCCCGAGGCAGAGGCTGAGGTTTTGATGATTGCTGAATCTTCAGGGCCTGCAGAGGAAGAGAAGGATCGAGAAGGGGCTCACTTGGAACCTGCCCAAGCGACCCAAGAAGTTCCTGTTGCTGAGGAGACAGACAAGAAACTAGTCATCAACGCTGAATTGCAAGAGGAGGAGAAAGCGGAGCTAATCTCCTGCCTGCTGAAGAATCTGGATGTCTTCGCTTGGTCAGCGGAAGACATGTCAGGGGTGGATCCGGACGTGGCCTGCCATCATCTCAATGTGTCTCCTGAGTTCAAGCCCGTCCAGCAGAAGAAAAGAGAAGTGGCGACCAAGCTGGCGTTGCCCATCAGAGAGGAGGTTTCCAAACTCCTAAAAGCTGGTTTTATTTCTGAGATTCAATATCCCACGTGGATGTCGAACGTTGTAATGGTCAAAAAATCTGGTGGGAAGTGGCGCATGTGCATAGACTTCACCAAACTCAATAAAGCGTGCCCTAAAGATTGTTACCCTTTGCCTCGGATAGATGTTTTAGTTGATTCCGCGGTTGGGTATGGTTTTATGAGTTTCCTCGATGCCTTCTCTGGGTATCATCAAATCAAAATGCATAAACCTGATATCCCGCATATCTCATTCATCACGAACGATGGGTGTTACTGTTATCTCGTAATGCCTTTCGGTCTCAAAAATGCGGGCGCAACATACCAACGAATGATGGATACCGTTTTTAAAAATCAAAAGGGCAGGAACCTCGAAGTCTACGTCGATGACCTTCTTCTAAAAAGCAAAACATTCTCGTTACACTTGGAAGACCTCGTAGAGACGTTCGCTACTCTACGGAGGTTCAAGTTAAAACTAAACCCATTAAAATGTGTATTCGGAGCAAGCAAAGGAAAATTTCTCGGGCATCTTTTAACTCCTGATGGCCTTGCGCCAAACCCGGATAAAGTGAGAGCTATCCTTGATATGACCCCTCCTCAAAATACTAAAGAAGTTCAACAACTTGGGGGGAGACTGGCAGGATTGAGCAGGTTTATCTCTAAATCTGGAGATAAAAGTGCCCCATTCTTCAAAATACTACGAGGGGGATCGAAATTCGAATGGAGCAAAGAATGTGACAGGGCTTTCGAGCGGTTAAAGGAGCAATTAACTTCAACTCCGTTACTTCAAAGTCCCCGTGAGGGGGAGAATCTTTTCTTATATCTGGGAGTTGGACCAGATGCAGTAAGTTCTGTCCTGGTGCGGGAAGAGAAAAAGAAGCAGTTTCCGATATATTATGTCAGCCACATCCTCAAAGATACGGAAACTAGATATTCAATCTTGGAGAAATTAGCCTTGGCTTTGGTCATGTCATCACGAAGGCTCCGCCCCTATTTTCAGGCTCATCCCATTCAGGTGGTCTCGGATCATCCACTAAAAAGTATCTTAGAAAAGCCGGATCATTCAGGAAGGTTGGCTAAATGGGCAATTGAGCTAAGCGAGTTCGAAATATCATACGTTCCCAGAACGGCGATAAAGGCACAAGTATTGGCAGATTTCTTGGTGGACACGACGGAGTCTAATCCAGAACAGAGAGTACAGTCTCCCTTGGCTTGGATCATTTATGTGGATGGGGCTTCTGGCAGAAACTCCGTGGGAGCCGGAGTGGTTCTGATTAGTCCAAATGGCGTCAGGCTGGAGCAGGCTATCAAATTCTTCTTTTCAGTTACAAATAACCAGGCCGAATACGAAGCATTCTTGGCTGGCTTGAGACTCGCAAAGGAGCTTGGGATAGAACATGTTCATGTGAAAACTGATTCTCTTGTGATGGACTCGCAGGTTTTGGGGAATTATGAAACGAGAGAACCGATGTTGAGAAAATATCTATTCCTAGCGAAGAAAGAAATTGGGAGATTCAAATCCTTCATCATCGAACACATTCCGAGAACACAGAATGAGGAGGCAGATGAATTATCAAAGTTTGGTCTTCCATCCGGAGGGGTGACCTCAGAACTTTTTCATCCGGCAACAGATGGGACGGAAGAAGAGGAGCTCATGCAGATCGATCAAAATCCTTCCTGGAAAGATCCTTATGAACTATTTCTGTCAAAAGGGGAGTTTCATTCGTCAATCAAGGACAGAAATAGATTCAGAAGAAAGGCAGCCTACTGCTACTTGATGGCAGGAGTCTTGTATAGGAAAACTCTTATTTCTCCCTCAGCACGGTGCGTTTCAGAAGAGGAGGTCCCGGCTATACTTCAGGAAATTCATTCGGGAGAGTGCGGTAGTCATTCAGGAGCAAAGACTTTGGAGAAAAGGATCTTGCGGCAGGGATATTTTTGGCCGACCATGAGGAAAGATGCTGAAGCATTTGCCAGGCGATGCGTCCAGTGCCAAAAGTTCGCTCCTCTTCAGCATTTGCCTGCTCAGTCACTCAGATCGATAACCGCGTCGTGGCCTTTTGCAGTATGGGGAATGGATCTTATGGGACCTTTTCCAACGGCCAGTGGTCAGCGACGCTTTATCATTGTAATGATCGACTATTTCAGTAAGTGGATCGAGGCCAAAGCATTAGCGAAAACTACTACCCAAATTGTCAGAAACTTCATCTGGGGGGAAATTGTTTGCCGGCATGGAATACCGTTGGCAATCGTCACCGATAATGGTCCACAGTTCAATAATCCAGAGATGAAAAATTTTTGTGATCAGGTCGGGATTGATCTTCGGTTCGCCTCGGTACATCATCCGAGAACAAATGGGCAAGTAGAAGCAGCAAACAGGCAAATCCGACAACTCTTGATGAAAAGAGTCCTAAATCAAAAAGGAAACTGGGCGGATCAGCTTCCTTCCATTCTTTGGACTCTTCGTACTACCCCGTCCTCAGCCACAGGGGAGACACCATTCAAGTTGTCTCATGGCTCGGAGGTCGTCGTTCCTGTAGAGTTTGAGGTGGTCACTCCAAGAGTTATGTTCGGAAAAGAAGGAGGAGAAGCATGGGTAGAATGCAATGACGAGGCTCTCAAGTGTAGTTTGGACCTAATCGAAGAACTTCAGGATGAGGCTACAATCAGGCAAGAAGAGGTCAAAAGAAGGATGGCAAAGTACTTTGACAAAAATGTCAGGGTAAATCATTTTGCGGTCGGCGAGCTTGTGTTAAAGAAAGTTGATGCAGCGGCCCGAACGGGTAGCGTCGGGAAGCTAGATCCGAATTGGGCTGGACCCTTTGATCTATCGATTGGTCTTCTTGAGATCGGATATTCTCTTTATAGTCGCACGACTTGGTTATTTCAAAATACTGGATCGGTTATCTGATTGCATTCGCGAAGACTTGCCCTCTATCCCGGAAAGCAAGTATGCCGGGTCTAGTAGCAACCACGTGGCTTGATTGCGCCCGGTTTCCGGAATGTACACATTCGAAATAAGTCGGCTCTTCTTCAGAACGAATCAAATAAATTCGACGCGGATTAACAGGAGCGGGCTGTGCCAGTATTTTTCAGATACTTTAACGGAGTCTCGGGGAGATCGCTATCCAAACCGGATAGATTAAACACTAAGGCGCACGATTTGGTAAGATTCAATACAGAGAAATCACAAGCAAATACAAATAAGTCGCAGAAGGTAGACGGACAGATAAGTAAAAACTTTTCATTTCAATAAAACGCTGTTTACATTGTATTTTAAGCCGTCCGGCTAACAACATCAAGTCGGCGGCTATTCAAAATAAAAAACAAAATACATCTATTGATCGTGCGACTTGAGTTTCTTAGATGCAGGAGCACTTGAATGTTCGCTGCCGTCGACCGAAACATCGGGAGAATAGCCTTCGCTGCCCGACGAGGATGAGCTGCTCAACTCGCCCAACTTGCGACCAGCATCTTCTTCAGAATCGCTGGGTTCGGACTCTGAGCTACCTTCACCACTCTTGGCCGCTTCGGGTTCTTCGGCCTCGACGTCCTCATCTTCACTCTCTTCCGAGCTGGATCCATCGACCTTGTTCTTCCCCTTGGCCTTCCGCCTGATCTTTTCCAGCTTCTTCTGCAAGGTCGGATAAGCATCCGAAAAGGTGAAATGCTCAAAACCGGGCGCGAACCCTTTGAGCTCCCGCAAGCGGTTAAAAGCATTTTCAATTCCCTCGGCGACATGAGGGAAGAGTTCTTGCTGATAAACCGGGTCGGTCTCATTATATTTAGCCTGCAGAAGAAGAGAGTAAGGTAAGACCGGGCGGTTTGAGAACATCGGTATTAAAGCTGGCCAGGTGATAACTTACCAACTCGGCTTCCTTTAACCGCTTATTCTCCTTTTTTAATTCGGCGATTTCCTTCTCTTGAAGGCTGTTATCTCTGGTCATCCTGCTTCTGAAAAGAGTCAAAATCTTTGAGAAGGTCGCTCACAGAAATACTATGCGCATCAACCAGAGCCTGGTCGTTTGGCTGAGGGGAGGGAGTGGTCAGGCCTTCCGAGACCTCATTCTCACGCGATTTGCCCTGCAGCCTGACCGCTCTCGATTTACCAGAGGCCGCCTTATTCTTGGCCTTAAGCTTCTTCATTTTTTGGAGGAGCCTGTCCGCAGCGGACTCCTCCATCTTCCTCTTCTTCGACTTCGGGACAGTTGGCTTGTCCGGGCTGTCCTCAACATTGATTATGGGAGACTCCAGACCGTCCGGCTTGGGGGAGTCAACTGCTTCTCCCGCTTCATCCCTTATCTTCAAATGAAAGACCCCTGACGGGGTAACTTCCATCTTGAAGGACTCATCCCCGTCGCCTTTCGGGGAAGCAGCTTCCAGGTCTGTCCTACCCGGTGGAGAAGGCGGGTTGTTTCCCTGGACAGAGAAGATTGGGGGCGGGTTCGAGCTGCCCGCTCCATCCTTAGTCGGCGGGTTCGAGCTACCCGCCTCATCCTTAGTCGGCGGAACAACTGCTGGCTCAGGGAGCAGTTCGGTCGGTCTATCCTCCTGTTTAGATGATAAAGCAATTGTTAAACCTACAGGCAGGTCGGTCGTTTTATTCGTAAGGGCAATTGTTACCGTCTTATCAGGCCGCTTCGTCTTCTTCTTCTTCTTCTCTTTCGAGCGGTCTCTATCACGGTTCTTTCCGGACTTCTCAAGAAGCTCGAGTTCAGCCATCAGGTTCACCATCTTTCTCGAGTTGTGCAAACCGAAAGTTCTAACCGCAACAGGCGAATAGTGACTCGTGGTAACAATAGAGTTATGCCAGAGTCGAAGCTTCTGGAGCATTTATAACCAACAGGGTGAAGTCGGCGCGATCTCCGGCTAGCACTGATATTTTCGAAATCTTCACGGAAATTTAAAAATATGCGGGGATTATGTTTACCCGGGAAACCGCTTCCAGGAGGGTTACTCCCAGACCGCGCGGTTTGCGGGTCTAAGTCGCCCGGTTCAGGTCAAACGAGGTCTATCGGCTCCGGCTAGCACAGGCCGGGCGGTCTGTGACAACTCAGGCCGCCTCCAAGTACTAAAGGTAATCAGAGCCCAAGTCCAACAGGACAAGCCGCGGTCTCAAGTCGGAAGTCGCGCGGCCTATGCAATAGAGGCAGCCAAGGTCCAAAGTCAAAGAACAAGCCGCGGTTTCATAGCAGAGACCGAGCGGGTAGCCTCATCGCCTTGGCCTCCTCATCTCTAGCTACTGGTCAGCCAAGTCGCGCGGCTTATTTACTTCTCCTTTTTGTGTATCCCGTCACCGCCTGCCCGTTTCTCCTGTACCCGGGCAGGCGGTTATTTTATCCCTGCCCGCTCGGGCAGGCCCCCAAGCCTATAAATAGGGGGCGGCACTGTTCACAAAACACGCACACTTGAATCTTGGAGCTCGCTTGTTTGAGCTGCGGACTCAAGTTTCCCGTCTTGCGGACTGTCTGACCGGCCGGCTTCCTTTTTCCTGCACTTGCAGCCCGCTGTAACCTCTTTTTTGTAATCAAAGGAAAGCCCGTCGCAAGAGTGGCATTCGCCGCGGCGGGCGAAGTCTGGTTTTGACCGCTGCCAGCGGTCTCCCTTTTTTTTACTTAAAAAGTAACCGACAACCCGCAGCCTCCGGTTTCCTTCGGAGGAGCGATCTCAGCCTCAACAAGCTATAACTTTTGATCCGGTTGTCCGATTTTGCCCAAAACACCTTTTCGCAATGAGCTCAGAGCCATACATCCTATGGAGAATAGGAGTTACTCGATCGATTTCATTTAGAGGTTGGTGGATAGTAGATTGCAGTGGAAATGAGGGATTTTGCTCCAATTGACACCTAAACTTAAAATATCCATAAATTTGATCCGGTTGTCAGATTTTTGCCCACAACACCTTTTCGGAATGAGATCGGAGCCCTGCATCCAATGGACAACAAGTTTTACCCATTCTAGTTTGTTTAGTGGTTGATCTACAGTGGGTTGCAGTGGTAATGTGGGATTTAGCTCCAAATGACACAAACTTCAAACAGGCAGAACTCTTGATCCAGTTGCCCAATTTTTTCCCACAATACCTCTTAGAATGAGCTCGGAGGCCTACATCTAGTGGAGAGTATGATATAACAATTCAAGTTCATTTATTGTTTGATATACAGTGGGTTCCAGTGGTTATGCGGGTTGGTAATAAGGTATTTAGCTTGAAAGGAGACCTAATCTTCAAATATCCGTAACTTTTGATCCGGTTCTCCGATTTTCGCCCACAATACCTTTTCGGAATGAGATCGGAGCCCAAAATCCAATGGAGAACAATTTTAACCCATTCAAGCTCGTTTTGAGATCGATATACAATGGGTTGTACTGGTAATAATCGATTTAGCTGCAAATGACACTTAAATTTCAAAATAAAAGAATTTTTGATGCGGTTTGTAGTGAAAGTAAGAACCCTAGCTACAAATGACACTCAAACTTTAAACATCAATAACTTTTGATCCGGTTGTCTGATTTTACCCCCACAACACCTTTTAGGAATGAGCTCGGAGCCCTACATTCATTGAAGCACAAGTTTTACCCATTACAACTTATTTAGTTGTCGATATATAGCGGGTTGCACTGGTAATGCGAAATTTAGCTCCAAATGACACCTAAACTTGAAACAACCATAACTTTTGATCAGGTTGTCTAAATTTTGCTCACAAAACCTCTTCGGAATGAGCTCTGAGCCATACATTCAATGCAGAGCAAGTTTTACCCAATCTAGTTCATTTAGTGGTCCATATACATTGAGTTGTTGTGGTAATGTGGGATTTAGCTCCAACTGGCACCTAAACTTCAAACAGCTATAACTTTTGATCCGGTTGTCCGGATTTTGCCCAAAACACCTTTTCACAATGAGCTCAGAGCCATACATCCTATGGAGAATAGAATTTACTCGATCGAGTTCCTTTAGAGGTCGGTGGATAGTGGATTGCAGTGGAAATGAGGGATTTTGCCCCAATTGACACCTAAACTTAAAACATCCATAAATATGATCCGGTTGTCAGAGTTTTGCCCACAACACCTTTTCGGATTGAGATCGGAGCCCTGCATCCAATGGACAACAAGTTTTACCCATTCTAGTTTGTTTAATGGTTGATCTACAGTGGGTTGCAGTGGTAATGTGGGATTTAGCTCCAAATGACACATAAACTTCAAACAGGCAGAACTCTTCATCTAGTTTCCCAATTTTTGCCCACAATACCTTTTAGAATGAGCTCGGAGGCCTACATCCAGTGGAGAGTAGGATATAACCATTCAAGTTCATTTATTGTTTGATATACAGTGGGTTCAAGTGGTTATGCGGGTTGGTAATAAGGTATTTAGCTTGAAAGGAGACCTAATCTTCAAATATCGGTAACTTTTGATCCGGTTCTCCGATTTTCGCCCACAATACCTTTTCGGAATGAGATCCGGGCCCAAAATCCAATGGAGATCAATTTTTACCCCTTTAAGCTCGTTTAGAGGTCGATATACAATGGGTTGTACTGGTAATAATCGATTTAGCTCCAAATGACACATAAATTTCAAATTGAAAGAGTTTTTGATGCGGTTTGTAGTGAAAGTAAGAGATTTAGCTTCAAATGACACTCAAACTTTAAACATCAATAACTTTTGATCCGGTTGTCTGATTTTACCCCCCACAACACCTTTTAGGAATGAGCTCGGAGCCCTACATTCATTGAAGCACAAGTTTTACCCATTGCAGCTCATTTAGTTGTCGATATATAGCGGGTTGCACTGGTAATGCAAAATTTAGCTCCAAATGACACCTAAACTTGAAACAGCCATAACTTTTGATCAGGTTGTCTGATTTTTGCTCACAAAACCTCTTCGAAATTAGCTCCGAGCCATACATTCAATTGAGAGCAAGTTTTACCCAATCTAGTTCATTTAGTGGTCGATATACATTGAGTTGTAGTGGTAATGTGGGATTTAGCTCCAACTGGCACCTAAACTTCAAACAGCTATAACTTTTGATCTGGTTGTCCGGATTTTGCCCAAAACACCTTTTCGCAATGAGCTCAGAGCCATACATCCTATGGAGAATAGGATTTACTCGATCGAGTTCATTTAGAGGTTGGTAGATAGTGTATTGTAGTGGAAATGAGGGCTTTTGCTCCAATTGACACCTAAACATAAAACATCCATAAATTTGATCCGTTTGTTAGATTTTTGCCCACAACACCTTTTCGGAATGAGATCGGAGCCCTGCATCCAATGGAAAATAAGTTTTACCCATTCTAGTTCGTTTAGTGGTTGATCTACAGTGGGTTGCAGTGGTAATGTGGGATTTAGCTCCAAATGACACAAACTACAAACAGGCAGAACTCTTGATCCAGTTGCCCAATTTTTGCCCACAATACCTTTTAGAATGAGCTCGGAGGCCTACATCCAATGCAGTGTAGGATATAACCATTCATGTTCATTTATTGTTCGATATACAATGGGTCCCTGTGGTTATGCGGGTTGGTAATAAGGTATTTAGCTTGAAAGGAGACGTAATCTTCAAATATCCGTAACTTTTGATCCGGTTGTCCGATTTTCGCCAACAATACCTTTTCAGAATGAGATCGAAGCCCAAAATCCAATGGAGAACAATTTTATCCAATTCAAGCTCGTTTAGAGGTCGATATACAATGGGTTGTATTGGTAATACTAGATTTAGCTCCAAATGGCACATAATTTTCAAAATGAAAGAATTTTAGATGTGGTTTGTAGTGAAAGTAAGAGATTTAGCTACAAATGACACTCAAACATTAAACATCAATAACTTTTGATCCGGTTGTCTGATTTTACCACCACAACACCTTTTAGGAATGAGCTCGGAGCCTTACATTCATTGAAGCACACGTTTTACCCATTGCAGCTCATTAAGTTGTCGATATATAGCGGGTTGTACTGGTAATGCGAAATTTAGCTCCAAATGACACCTAAACTTGAAACAACCATAACTTTTGATTAGGTTGTCTAATTTTTGCTCACAAAACCTCTTCGAAATGAGCTTTGAGCCATACATTCAATGGAGAGCAAGTTTTACCCAATCTTGTTCATTTAGTGGTCGATATACATTGAGTTGCAGTGGTAATGTGGGATTTAGCTCCAACTGGCACCTAAACTTCAAACAGCTATAACGTTTGATCCGGTTGTCCGGATTTTGCCCAAAACACCTTTTCTCAATGAGCTCAGAGCCATACATCCTATTGAGAATAGGATTTACTCGATCGAGTTCATTTAGAGGTCGGTGGATAGTGGATTACAATGTAAATGAGGGATTTTGCACCAATTGACACCTAAACATAAAACATCCATAAATTTGATCCGGTTGCCAGATTTTTGCCCACAACACCTTTTCGGAATGAGATCGGAGCCCTGCTTCCAATGGACAACAAGTTTTACCTATTCTAGTTTGTTTAGTGGTTGATCTACAGTGGGTTGCAGTGGTAATGTGGGATTTTGCTCCAAATGACACATAAACTTCAAACAGGCAGAACTCTTGATCCAGTTGCCGAATTTTTGCCGACAATACCTTTTAGAATGAGCTCGGAGGCTTACATCCAGTGGAGAGTAGGATATAACCATTCAAGTTCATTTATTGTTCGATATACAATGGGTTCCAGTGGTTATGCGGGTTGTTAATAAGTTATTTAGCTTGAAAGGAGACCTAATCTTCAAATATCCGTAACTTTTGATCTGGTTGTCCGATTTTTGCCCACAATACCTTTTTGGAATGAGATCGGTGCCCAAAATCCAATGGAGAACAATTTTAACCCATTCAAGCTTGTTTAGAGGTCGATATACAATGGGTTGTACTGGTAATACTACATTTAGCTTCAAATGACACATAAATTTCAAAATGAAAGAATTTTAGATGCGATTTGTAGTGAAAGTAAGAGATTTAGCTACAAATGACACTCAAACTTTAAACATCAATAACTTTTGATCCGGTTGTCTGATTTTCCACCCACAGCACCTTTTAGGAATGAGCTCAGAGCCCTATATTGATTGAAGCACAAGTTTTACCCATTGCAGCTCATTTAGTTGTTGATATATAGCGGGTTGCACTGGTAATGCAAAATTTAGCTCCAAATGACACCTAAACTTGAAACAACCATAACTTTTGATCAGGTTATCTGATTTTTGCTCACAAAACCTCTTCGAAATGAGCTCCGAGCCACACATTCAATGGAGAGCAAGTTTTACCCAATCTAGTTCATTTAGTGGTCGATATACATTGAGTTGTAGTGGTAATGTGGGATTTAGCTACAACTGGCACCTAAACTTCAAATAGCTATAACTTTTGATCCGGTTGTCCGGATTTTGCCCAAAACACCTTTTCACAATGAGCTCAGAGCCATACATCCTATGGAGAATAGGATTTAATCGATCGAGTTCATTTATAGGTCGGTGGATAGTGGATTGCAGTGGAAATGAGGGATTTTTCTCCAATTGACACCTAAACTTAAAACATCCATAAATTTGATCCGTTGTCAGATTTTTTCCCACAACACCTTTCCGAAATGAGATCAGAGCCTTGCATCCAATGGACAACAAGTTTTACCCATTCTAGTTTGTTTAGTGGTTGATATACAGTGGGTTGCAGTGGTAATGTGGGATTTAGCTCCAAATGACACATAAACTTCAAACAGACAGAACTCTTGATCTAGTTGCCCAGTTTTTGCCCACAATACCTTTTAGAATGAGCTCCGAGGCCTACATATAGTGGAGAGTAGGATTTAACCATTCAAGTTCATTTATTGTTCGATATACAGAGGGTTCCATTGGTTATGCGGGTTGGTAATAAGGCATTGGTTATGCAGGTTGGTAATAAGGTATTTAGCTTGAAAGGAGACCTAATTTTCAAATATCCGTAACTTTTGATCCGGTTGTCCGATTTTCGCCCACAATACCTTTTCGGAATGAGATCGGAGCCCAAAATCCAATGGAGAACAATTTTAACCCATTCAAGCTCGTTTAGAGGTCGATATACAATAGGTTGTACTGGTAATAATATATTTAGCTCCAAATGACACATAAATTTCAAAATGAAAGAATTATAGACGCGGTTTGTAGTGAAAGTAAGAGATTTAGCTACAAACGACACTCAAACTTTAAACATCAATAACTTTTGATCCAGTTTTCTGATTTTACCCCCACAACAACTTTTAGTAATGAGCTCGGAGCCCTAAATTCATTGAAGCACAAGTTTTACCCATTGCAGCTCGGTTAGTTTTCGATATATAGCGGGTTGCACTTGTAATAGGAAATTTAGCTCCAAATGACACAAAAACTTGAAACAACCATAACTTTTGATCAGGTTGTCTGATTTTTTGCTCACAAAACCTCTTCGAAATGAGCTCCGAGCCATACATTCATTGGAGTGCAAGTTTTACCCAATCTAGTTCATTTAGTGGTCGATATACATTGAGTTGTAGTGGTAATGTGGGATTTAGCTCCAACTGGCACCTAAACATCAAACAGCTATAACTTTTGATCCGATTGTCCGGATTTTGCCCAAAACACTTTTCGCAATGAGCTCAGAGCCATACATTCTATGGAGAATAGGATTTACTCGATCGAGTTCATTTAGAGGTCGGTGGATAGTGGATTGCAGTGGAAATGAAGGATTTTGCTCCAATTGACACATAAACTTAAAACATCCATAAATTTGATCCGGTTGTCAAATTTTGGCTAACAACAACTTTCCGGAATGAGATCGGAGCCCTGCATCCAATGGACAACAAGTTTTACCCATTTTAGTTCGTTTAGTGGTTGATCTACAGTGGGTTGAAGTGGTTATGTGGGATTTAGCTCCAAATGACACATAAACTTCAAACAGACAGAACTCTTGATCCAGTTGCCTAATTTTTGCCCACAATACCTTTTAGAATGAGCTCGGAGGCCTACATCCATTGGAGAGTAGGATATAACCATTCAAGTTCATTTATTGTTCGATATACGGTGGGTTCCAGTAGTTATGCGGGTTGGTAATAAGGTATTTAGCTTAAAAGGAGACCTAATCTTCAAATATCCATAACTTTTGATCTGGTTGTCCGATTATTTCCCACGATACCTTTTCGGAATGAGATCGGAGCCCAAAATCCAATGGAGAAAAATTTTAACTCATTCATGCTCGTTTAGAGGTCGATATACAATGGGTTGTACTGGTAATACTAGATTTAGCTCCAATGACACATAAATTTCAAAATGAAAGAATTTTAGATGCGGTTTGTAGTGAAAGTAAGAGATTTAGCTACAAATGACACTCAAACTTTAAACATCAATAACTTTTGATTCAGTTGTCTGATTTTACCCCCACAACACCTTGTAGGAATGAGCTCGGAGCCCTACATTCATTGAAGCACAAGTTTTACCCATTGCAGCTCATTTAGTTGTCGATATATACCGGGTTGCACTGGTAATGCGAAATTTAGCTCCAAATGGCACCTAAACTTGAAACAGGCATAACTTTTCATCAGGTTGTCTGATTTTTACTCACAAAACCTCTTCGAAATGAGCTCCGAGCCATACATTCAATGGAGAGCAAGTTTTACCCAATCTAGTTCATTTAGTGGTCGATATACATTGAATTGTAGTGGTAATGTGGGATTTAGCTCCAACTGGCACCTAAACTTCAAACAGCTATAACTTTTGATCTGGTTTTCCGGATTTTGCACAAAACACATTTTCGCAATGAGCTCAAAGCCATACATCCTACAGAGAATAGGAATTACTCGATCATGTTCATTTAGAGGTCGGTGGATGTGGATTGCAGTGGAAATGAGGGATTTTGCTGCAATTGACACCTAAACTTAAAACATCGATAAATTTGAACCGGTTGTCAGATTTTTGCCCACAACACCTTTTCGGAATGAGATCGGAGCCCTGCATCCAATGGACAACAAGTTTTACACATTCTAGTTTGTTTAGTGGTTGATCTATAGTGGGTTGCAGTGGTAATGTGGGATTTAGCTCCAAATGACACATAAACTTCAAACAAACAGAACTCTTGATCCATTTGCCCAATTTTTGCCCACAATACCTTTTAGAATGAGCTCGGAGGCCTGCATCCAGTGGAGAGTAGGATATAACCATTCAAGGTCATTTATTGTTCGATAGACAGTGGGTTCCAGTGGTTATGCGGGTTGGTAATAAGGTATTTAGCTTGAAAGGAGACCTAATCTTCAAATATCCGTAACTTTTGATCCGACTGTCCGATTTTCGCCCACAATACCTTTTCGGAATGAGATCGGAGCCCAAAATTCAATGGAGAACAATTTTAACCCATTCAAGCTCGTTTAGAGGTCGATATACAATGGGTTGTACTGGTAATACTAGATTTAGCTCCAAATGACACATAAATTTCAAAATGAAAGAATTTTAGATGCGGTTTGTAGTGAAAGTAAGAGATTTAGCTACAAATGACACTCAAACTTTAAACATAAATAACTTTTGATCCGGTTTTCTGATTTTACCCGCACAACACCTTTTAGGAATGAGCTCAGAGCCCTACATTCATTGAAGCACAAGTTTTACCCATTGCAGCTCATTTAGTTGTCGATATATAGCGGGTTGCACTGGTAATGCGAAATTTTGCTCCAAATGACACCTAAATTTGAAATAGCCATAACTTTTATTCAGGTTGTCTGATTTTTGCTCACAAAACCTCTTCGAAATGAGCTCTGAGCCATACATTCAATGGAGAGCAAGTTTTACCCAATCTAGTTCATTTAGTAGTCGATATACATTGAGTTGTAGTGGTAATGTGGGATTTAGCTCCAACTGGCACCTAAACTTCAAAAAGCTATAACTTTTAATCCGGTTGTCCGGATTTTGCCCAAAACACCTGTTCGCAATGAGCTCAGAGCCATAAACCCTATGGAGAATAGGATTTACTCGATCGATTTCATTTAGAGGTCGGTGGATAGTGTATTGCAGTGGAAATGAGGGATTTAGCTCCAATTGACACATAAACTTAAAACATCCATAAATTTGATCCTGTTGTCAGATTTTTGCTCACAACACCTTTTTGGAATGAGATCGGAGCCCTGCATCCAATGGACAACAAGTTTTACCCATTCTAGTTCGTTTAGTGGTTGATCTATAGTGGGTTGCAGTGGTAATGTGAGATTTAGCTCCAAATGACTCATAAACTTCAAACAGACAGAACTCTTGATCCAGTTGCCCAATTTTTGCCCACAATACCTTTTAGAATGAGCTCGGAGGCCTGCATCCAATGAAGAGTAGGATATAACCATTCAAGTTCATTTATTTTTCGATATACAGTGGGTTCCAATGTTTATGCTGGTTGGTAATAAGGTATTTAGGTTGAAAGGAGACCTAATCTTCAAATATCCGTAACTTTTAAACCGGTTCTCCGATTTTCGCCCACAATACTTTTTCGGGATGAAATCGGAGCCCAAAATACAATGGAGAACAACTTTAACCCATTCAAGCTCGTTTAGAGGTCGATATACAATGGGTTGTACTGATAATACTAGATTTTGCTCCAAATGCATAAATTTGAAAATGAAAGAATTTTAGATGCGGTTATAGTGAAAGTATGAGATTTAGCTACAAATGACACTCAAACTTTAAACATCAATAACTTTTGATCTGGTTGTCTGATTTTACCCCCCACAACACCTTTTAGGAATGAGCTCGGAGCCCTACATTCATTGAAGCACAAGTTTTACCCATTGCAGCTCATTTTGTTGTCGATATATAGCGGGTTGCACTGGTAATGCGAAATTTAGCTCCAAATGACACCAAAACTTGAAACAGCCATAACTTTTGATCAGGTTGTCTGATTTTTGCTAACAAAACCTCTTCGAAATGAGCTTAGAGCCATACATTCAATGGAGAGCAAGTTTTACCCAATCTAGTTCATTTCGTGGTCGCTGAACATTGAGTTGTAGTGGTAATGTGGGATTTAGCTCCAACTGGCACCTAAACTTCAAACAGCTATGACTTTTGATCCGGTTGTTTGGATTTTGCCTAAAACACCTTTTCGCAATGAGCTCAGAGCCATACATCCTATGGAGAATAGGATTTACTCGATCGAGTTCATTTAGAGGTCGGTGGATAGTGGATTGTGTTTACCCAGAAGACCTCCTTTGGGTGGCTTTTCTCACAGACCGAGCGGTCTGAGGATGCAAGTTGCCCGGTTCAGATTCAACGGGGTCCATCAGCACTAACTGACACAAAACAGGCGGTCTGATAGAATTCAGGTCGCCTTCAGGGATTGAATGTTTGCCCGGAAAACCGCTTCTTGGGTTGGGCTATTATCAGACCGCGCGAACTTATGGGACAGGCCGCTAGTTTCTAAGATCAGTGGTTCTCAGTTCAAGGTGAGCCAGGCCGGGTGACCTGATGTCGTTTCCGGATCGCCCCCAAGGGAGAAGATCGTCAAGAGCTAAGGCGAGAGGTTTATCCGCGGTCTCAGCTAGAAGGCCGCGCGGGTTGTCCCATAGAAATTCGAGTTTCCAATCCCGAAGAACAAGCCGAGATTCCAGATCAAAGGCAATCCAAGTTACCTCGTGAAGATCGGCTAAGTCATGACCAGAAGGCAGACCGCGGCCTCAATCTCCAGGCCGCGCGGTCTGCATTATTGACTTGGTCCCGGTGTCCTCAGCCTCAAGCCAGACAGGTCGGAAGAGCAAGCCGCCAAGCCGCGCGGCTTCTTTCTTTTTTCTTCTTTATGCATCCCGTCACCGCCTGCCCGTTTCTCCTGTACCCGGGCAGGCGGTTATTTTATCCCTGCCCATTCGGGCAGGCCCCCAAGCCTATAAATAGGGGGCGGCACTGTTCACAAGGCACGCACACTCGAATCTAGGAGCTCGCTTGTTTGAGCTGCGGACTCGAGTTTCCCGTCTTGCGGACTGTCTGACCGGCCGGCTTCTCTTTTTCTGCACTTGCAGCCCGCTGTAATCACTTTTCTTTAATCAAAGGAAAGCCCGTCGCAGGAGTGGCATTTTCCGCGGCGGGCGAAGTCTGGCCTTGACCGCTGCTAGCGGTCTCATCTTTTCATCTAAAAAGTAACCGGCAACCCGCAGCCTCCGGTTTCCCTCGGAGGTGCATTCTCGGACTCAACAGAAACACGCGGCCTTCAGATCGCGGAGTGCCGGCGAAATCTCTTTTCGCCATAATGTCAGACCGTCAGTTCGCCCTTGGAGACCGCTCCGATCGTAGCGAGGACTCTCTGTGGGAAGCCCTGGAGCAGTCAAAAAGAGAAGCCGAGCGGGCTCAGAGGGCCACTGATCAGCGCCTTGAAGAGATCAGTCGGGCTTTAGCAATACTAACTGAGCGACTAGTTCCGCAACAACCCGCGGCTAATCGGGCGGTGACCCCGGTTCTTCCTCCACCTCCTCCTTACTCGCTACCGCAGGCCGCTAATTTCCAGCTCCAGCAAGAAGATCCTGCGGCTAGGGAAAACTTCTATCAGGAAGCCGCGCACAACATGCCAGCCCGAGTCCTCGACTTCCAGGGGGCGACTTCTCACGCTGCCCATATTCCCTACCCGCAGGAAGGCGCGGCCCGTCTCTCCTACCCGCCTGAAGTTCCTATTCATCACTCCTACCCGCCAGAAGTAGCCGCCCGGTCTTCTTACCAGGCGGCTTGTCCGCGAGTAGTCGCAGCTCCAGCGGCTTATTGCTCTACTCCTCTATATGAAGATATGGAAGAGACCTCTCCCTTTGTGGACGAAGTCAGAGGAGAGCCTGCCCCCAATAATTTCAGGGAACCTCGCCTGCCAGCATTCAATGGAGAGACGGATCCCACGGTTCATTTACAAGCTTTCGAGTCAGCTGTTGCTCTCAGAACCTTGACTGATGCAACCAAGTGCAAGCTTCTGGTGACCTCCTTTGAAGGGCAAGCGAGGGAATGGTTTTACGGTCTGCATCCCAGATCGATCCGTTGTTTCACAGAGCTGCGAAGAGAATTCCTGCTAAGATTCTCCACTTCAAGGAAAAGAAAGAGCGGCCCGGCAGCCCTTTTCGATATAAAACAATGGGAAGGCGAGACATGGGCTCGTTTTGTGGATCGATTCCAGAGAGAGATCTTGGAAATTCAGAATGTGGACCCGGAACTGTATAGGGTGGCCCTCATCCATGGCCTAAGGGAGGGCCCCCTAAAATTTGAAGCAAATATAAGGGAGCCTAAGACTTATCAAGAGATGATAAGTTTGGCAAATATGTTTATCAGAGGAGAGAAAAGCAATCCAGACTACGTCGCAAAGCTGGTAAGCGACAAGGAGTCATCAAATTCATCCTTCCGTCATCCACCACCGAATCAGTCTCACTTCGAACCCCGCTCCCAAAGGGGGAGGAACTACAAAAACAAGCAACCATTTATGGGCCATCAGCGGTTTCAAGATCAGAAGCCACCATTGGCCATCGCTCCCGCTCCATCCGCTCCCCTTCCACAAATCATGCCGGTATATTTTCCACAATATGCCGCGCAGCCACCTCCAATAATTCCATCAACCCAATACGATGATTCGCAAGACTCATTTACTCCCCTAAATGTCACCATGGACGAGGTAGTCCAGATTCTGCAAAAGAGGCCAGATTTCAAAAGGCCTGCTCCCCTGAAGTCGGATATTCGTAATCGAAATCCGAACCTTTATTGCGAATATCACAAAGAAGGGGGGCATTTAACTGAAGACTGCCGGGCCCTTCGTTTGCTCATAGAAAGACTTCTGGGAGAAGGAAAGCTCCGGGGTCTAATTCGGAAAGATAAAACTGCTGAGCCAACTACCGAGAAGAAGAAGGAGAAGGAAACAGTAGAAGTAACCTGGGAATGCGCCGACGTCGAGGACGCCGGCTATTATGGCGATATCCATCCTTCTACCAAATGCATCGAAGTCAATGATGTGGGGCCCTTAGGGGACATCTATTGTATCCATGGGGGAGCTGGAGCAGAATCATCTCGCAAATCCAGCATTGCGAGAGTTCTAAAACAGGAAGTGGCGGCCACTACAAGCTCTCCTCCCGAAAGCACTATTGTCACGTTTGGTCAGGATGACCTTCCCCCCAATGCTAATCCTTTCGATGATGCGGTGGTTATCAGGGCCGTCATTGAAAACTATACCGTCCACAAGATTCTGATTGATACTGGCAGCTCCGTCAATCTCCTTTTCCGCCCAACTTTCGAAGCCCTGAAGACTGGAAAGCATTTGCTTCCCACCGATGGGCCCCTCTACGGTTTTTCTGGGGAGAAGAAGGAAGTAGAGGGTTCAGTGAAGCTCCTGGTCTCTCTCGGAGGAGTGATAAAATTGATCAATTTTGTGGTAGTAGATGCTCCAAGTAACTACTGCGCCATCTTCGGGAGGCCGATTCTCAATGCGTATAGGGCGGTAGTGTCCACCTTTCATCTTGCCCTCAAGTTTGCTGCTGAAGGAAAACAATATCGGGTTAGGAGTAACCCCAAAGTAGCTCGGGAGTGCTACGTCCGAACTGTCAACATGGTCACTGACGTTCCGCTTCCCAAAATCACGGATAAGGTGCTGGAGGTGGCTGAGTCTCCAGAGGCCGCCGAGGAAGGAAAAGATCGAGAAGGGGCTCACTTGGAACCTGCCCAAGTGACTCAAGATGTTCCTATCGCTGCAGGGGCAGAAAAGAAGCTGGTCATTAACGCTGAGTTATCAGAGGAGGAGAAAGTGGAGCTAATCTCTTGCCTATTGGGGAATCTGGATATCTTCGCTTGGTCAGCGGAGGATATGCCTGGAGTGGATCCAGACGTGGCTTGTCATCATCTAAACGTATCTCCTGAGTTCAAGCCCGTCCAACAAAAGAAGAGAGAAGTGGCGACCAAGCTGGCGTTGCCCATCAGAGAGGAGGTTTCCAAACTCCTAAAAGCGGGTTTCATTTCTGAAATTCAATATCCCACGTGGATGTCGAACGTTGTAATGGTTAAAAAATCTGGTGGGAAGTGGCGCATGTGCGTAGACTTCACCAAACTTAATAAAGCGTGCCCTAAAGATTGTTACCCTTTGCCTCGGATAGATGTTTTAGTTGATTCCGCGGTTGGGTATGGTTTTATGAGTTTCCTCGATGCCTTCTCCGGGTATCATCAAATTAAAATGCACAAGCCTGACATCCCGCATACCTCATTTATCACAAACGATGGGTGTTACTGCTATCTCGTAATGCCCTTTGGTCTTAAAAACGCGGGTGCAACATATCAAAGAATGATGGATACCGTCTTTAAACATCAAAAGGGCAGGAATCTCGAAGTTTACGTTGATGACCTTCTTCTCAAAAGTAAAACTTTCTCATTACACTTGAAAGACCTCGTAGAGACGTTCGCTACTCTACGGAGGTTCAAGTTAAAATTGAACCAATTAAAATGTGTGTTCGGGGCGAATAAGGGAAAATTTCTTGGACATCTTCTGACTCCTGATGGCCTTGCACCAAATCCAGATAAGGTGAAGGCCATCCTTGATATGACCCCTCCTCGAAATACTAAAGAAGTTCAACAACTTGGGGGAAGATTGGCAGGATTGAGCAGGTTTATCTCTAAATCCGGAGATAAAAGTGCCCCATTCTTTAAAATATTGCGAAAGGGATCAAAGTTCGAGTGGAGCGAGGAATGTAACAAGGCTTTCGAGCAACTAAAGGGACAGTTAACTTCGACTCCACTACTCCAAAGTCCCCGTGAGGGGGAAGAGCTATTCTTGTATCTAGGAGTCGGACCAGAAGCGGTGAGTTCTGTCCTTGTTCGGGAAGAGAAGAGGAGGCAGTTTCCAATATACTATGTCAGCCACATCCTTAAAGACGCCGAAACCAGATATTCGATCCTGGAGAAACTGGCCTTGGCTTTGGTTATGTCTGCGCGAAGGCTTCGCCCTTATTTTCAGGCTCATTCCATCCAAGTTGTTACAGATCATCCTCTAAAGAGTATTCTTGAAAAACCAGATCATTCAGGGAGGTTGGCGAAATGGGCTATTGAACTAAGCGAATTTGAGATATCATATATCCCCCGAACAGCAATCAAAGCACAAATCCTGGCAGACTTCCTAGTAGATACAACAGAGCTTAATCCAGAACAGGCGGTACAATCTCCTCTGGCTTGGGTCATTTATGTGGATGGGGCTTCTGGCAAAAACTCCGTGGGAGCCGGAGTAGTGTTGATCAGTCCAAATGGCATCAGGCTGGAGCAAGCTATCAAGTTCTTCTTCCCAGTCACGAATAACCAGGCAGAGTATGAAGCACTTCTGGCTGGGTTAAGGCTCGCGAAAGAGTTGGGTATAGAATATGTGCATGTTAGAACTGATTCATTGGTGATGGCTTCCCAAGTCTTGGGAAATTATGAGACAAGGGAGCCGATTCTGCGAAAGTATCTGCTATTAGCCAAAAAGGAAATCGGAAGATTCAAGTCATTTATTATCGAGCACATCCCAAGAACGCAAAATGAGGAGGCAGATGAATTGTCGAAGTTCGGTCTTCCATCAGGGGGAGTGACCTTTGAACTTTTCCATCCGGCAATAGACGAGGCAGAACTCATGCAGATTGATCATAATCCTTCATGGAAGGATCCTTATGAGTTGTTTCTATCAAAAGGAGAGTTTCACCATTCTATCAAAGATCGGAGAAGATTCAAAAGGAAGGCGGCATATTATTATCTGATAGCAGGAATACTCTACAGAAAAACTTTGATTTCCCGCTCAGCACGATTTGTTTCGGAAGAAGAAATCCCTATCGTACTCCAGGAAGTTCACTCTGGGGAGTGTGGTAGTCATTCAGGGGCAAGAACCTTAGAAAAGAGGATTCTGCGGCAGGGATATTTTTGGCCGACCATGAGAAAGGATGCTGAAGCATTTGCCAGGAGGTGTGTGCAGTGCCAAAAGTTCGCTCCTCTTCAGCACCTGCCCGCTCAGTCGCTTAGGTCAATAACGGCACCCTGGCCCTTTGTGGTTTGGGGGATGGATCTCATCGGGCCCTTTCCAATGGCCATCGGTCAGCGCCGCTTTATCATAGTGATGATTGACTACTTCAGCAAATGGATCGAGGCTAAGGCACTGGCAAGAACTACTACCCAAATCATCAGGAACTTCATCTGGGGAGAAATTGTCTGTCGACACGGAATTCCGCTGGCAATCGTCACTGATAATGGTCCACAATTCAATAATCCTGAGATGATAAAATTCTGCGACCAGGTCGGAATTGACCTGCGGTTCTCCTCGGTACATCATCCAAGGACCAATGGCCAGGTAGAAGCAGCCAACAGACAAATCCAGCAGCTCTTGATGAAAAAGGTTTGGAATCAGAAGGGAAACTGGGCAGATCAACTTCCTTCCATCCTTTGGACCCTTCGTACTACTCCGTCTTCATCTACAGGGGAAACACCGTTCAAACTATCTCATGGCTCAGAGGCTGTTGTTCCTGTGGAATTTGAAGTAGCCACTCCAAGAGTTGTGTACGGAAAAGAAGGAGGAGAAGCATGAATGGAATGCAATGACGAGGCTATCAAATACAGTTTGGATCTAATCGAAGAACTTCTGGATGAGGCAACAATTAGACAAGAAGAAGTTAAAAGGAGGATGGCGAAATACTTCGACAAAAATGTCAGGGTAAAGCATTTCACGGTTGGCGACGTCGTACTAAAAAAGGTTGATGCAGCAGCTCGAGCAGGTAATATCGGGAAGTTAAATCCTAATTGGGCAGGACCTTTCATCGTCAAGGAGGCATTAAAAAGTGGGGCTTATCGCCTCCAGACAAGTGAAGGAGAAGACATCCCGCGCACCTGGAGTGGCGACGACCTCAAACGGTTCTATCCTTAAAATGTCTTCTTTACTTTTCTGCAGTTGCTTGAAATATTATAATAAGAAGCTCCATACTGACATTTCTCCATGTCTGATGTTTCTTTTCTGCATGTTCTCATATATCAAACTCACTGAACCGCGGAGACTTCGCCAAGTTCTGCTTGAACCCCCTCGGATTGTAGTCATTAGCGTAAAACCATGAAGATCATGTGTAGCGGGGAGTTTTCGCACACATGTAGTGGTAGCTTGCCAATTCCCGTGCGGTGGTCTTCAGAACCTTGGACCCCGGCTGATATCCGACACACCCCTGCATCAAGGGAGGTCTAGGTGAATGTTGGCTCTATCATGCCCCGAGGGGGATATAATTACAGCTTCGATGATCCTTCTGAGGAAAGCAATGTCGGTATAGCCCCCGCGGCATAACCACACCTGCCCAACCGATCATCTTAGTCTGTGACTATCGAATACTCCAAGGAACTCTCAAGCGATGCCTAAGCGGGACCCACAACTGAGTTGATCTCTCTAGAGGAAAGCAATGTTCGCCGCCTAGGCCCACCTGCCCAATTGATCAACTCGGCTTGTAGCCCTAGGCAAGAGAGCAGTCGAGTCGCTTACAACCCTTATGACCACTTGAGGAAAGCAATGTTCGCCGCCTAGGCCCACCTGCCCACTTGGTCATCTGGGTCTGTACTTGTTTCTCTTTATTTCTACGGCTCTTATGACCACTTGAGGAAAGAAATGCTCGCCGCCAAGGCCCACCTGCCCACTTGGTCATCTGAGCCTGTAGATTATCCTTTTTTCTTTACAGGAAAAGTATTCATCTCATGTGGCTTTTTGTATGAAACCATTCGGGGAAGGTGTTATTAAAACAGGCACGGGTGTTCCTCTACCCTAATAAAGGGTTGTGATAACTAAATCAGGCGGTCCGAATTTTCAAGCCGAACGGTCTGATTGTGTATAAGTCAGGATATTTCTGGTTAAATTATAAGGTCGCCCGGGTTGTATTCTAACCGGGCGGTACTGACAATCTTTTTATAGGCTGGGCATTCATGGACAATTATATGGCTTTCCGGATTATATTCTAATCGGGCGGATTCATCCATCCATTATAAATTGGACATTTATGAAGCTAATTATATTATTGCCGGATCGTGTTCTGACCGGTCGGGTTTATCTATCCCTCCGTTCTATTGAATTGGATATTTCTGGATCTAAATATATTGCTCGGGTTTGTATTCTAACCGGGCGGCCATTACATATCTCTTACAATTAATTGGGTTGAATATCTCAAGATCTGAATATCTGATCGCCCGGATTATTCTTCAATCGATCGAGCTGAACTACTTCTTAAAGCAAAAAGTTATGATTCGATATTTACATCAGCAAAGGATAAAATATATCTGAATAAAAAAGAAGCCGCCCGGTCTATTTTATAGTCGCATAAGTCTATGTGTTATGGTTCATACTATCAGAAATGAGGCGTGTTGATATCTAAACAAGTAATCGCACGGTTCGGACAAAGGATCGTCGAAGACAATCCATCATCACTTATGCTCGGACCAGGATGTTCGCGCGGTTGGATCATAAAGAGCAAAGAAAAGAGACAAGGTATCACAAGTAAGTAATAATAGAAGGACAATCAGACAGGTAAAATCTCTGTTTCATTTTTCAAAATGTGTTTACAAAATATTGACCGCCCGGCCAACAAAAAGAAACCGGCGGTTACAAAAATTAAAACAAAAAACAAGGGCACTAGTCTGCCGATTCTTTCTTCCTCTTCTTGACAGGAGAATTTGAGTCCGCACCATCGATGTCAGCCTCCGGCGAATAACCTTCGCTTAATGAGGAGGAGCCGGATGAACTGCTGTCACTAGACCGCCCGGTCTTGCTTGCAGAACCGGTGGTTCCAGAGGACAAGCTGTCCTCGTCGTCGTCGTCGCTGGCATCACCATCCGCGTCGGCTTCTTCAGCGGCTTCACCACTTCTATCGCCTCCTTGATGGAGCACGATCTCCCTGCCCGCGTCGGCCTCGGCCTCCTCGCCTACCTTGGATTTTCCTTTTTTCCTTCGGCTGATTTCGTCAAGTTGGACCTTCAAGGCGGGGAAGAGGTCGGAGAAGGTGGTTCCATCGAATCCTTCACACAGACCGCCCCGGTCACCGATGAGACCCAAGGCTTTGTCGATCCCCTGGGCCACATGAGGCAGCACCTCATCTTGGAAGGCCGGGTTGGTCATCTCATATTGCTTCTGCAAGAAGAGGAAAAATGAATTAGGCCGATCGGGCTAAACAAAGGGAACCGCGTTGTCTTTTGAGAAACTCACCGCCACGACTTCTTGAAGCCGCGCGTTCTCCTCTCGAAGCCGCGTATTCTCCGCAGCCTGCTCCTCGTACTTCTTCTCCAGGTGTTTCTGAACAGAAACTAGCCGCTTATACGCCAGGGCCATGAAGTGGTTGGCCGAAAACCCCCAGGCGCCGGCTTGAGCCGCTAGCCGGGGGAGCTCTTCTTCAGGGGTTCTCATCAGCCTCCTTAGGGTCTTTCGACCATACAAGGCGGCCCCGGCGGCTAGGGCATGGCGTTCAATTTTGTCGCTCCCCCATGGAGGAAGAGCGGTGGATACCCGGATCCGGCTTCCATCCCTATGCCAAAGGACGGTCGGATTGCCCTGCAGATCGGGCGGGTTTCCACAAGAACGAAGGAGTTCGTAGTCGTCAGGAGAGGCCGGGCCCTCTTCTGCCGAGGATTGCGACCTGTTTCGCCGCTGCCTCTTTTCCCTCTGGGTTAAAACTGGGCCGGCCGGCGTGACCGGCTTGTTCACAGGGACGATGTGGGCGGCTGCAAAGTAAAATCAAAAGTATAAATAAAGAAGCCCGCGCGGTCATATAAAGGCGGTCTAAAGAAACTCACTATGCTCGGTGAGGATGTTCTCTAGTTCTGAGAACAGCGGGATGTAGTGGTTGATGTCTAGCCGCTCGTTCTCGAGGAACGTGAAGGTCTCCGTCTCAATCTTTCTGACCTGGGGGATTTGGAAAACCTCTTCCCCCCGAACTTGCGGGTCGGTTTGCAACAGTCCGAAGTTACCTTCGAGCATTACAAACCGCTCCGACCAGTCGGAGACTTTGTTCGCCAAGTTGACGATCTTCAACCCATGGCAGCCGAAGTAGAGGTGCCCCCTGTAAGTTGAAGTCCCCGAGTCGGAGACAGCCCTCACAGAGAAGAATTTTCTGAATAAGTCGATGGAGAACCTGGTTCTCTCGAACCGCAGGTATGAAATGAAACTATAAATGGAAGCGATGGAGTTCGGCGAAAGCTGGCCGGGTACAACCCCGTAGTGGTCGAAGATGGCTATGACTTCAAGCGGCAGTGGAAACTTGAAGCCATATTCAAAGTGGTCGACCGGGACGGCTATTTGGTGCGGATTGGAAGAGTTAATCCGCTCGTCGCGCAAAGGGAGCAGCGCGAGCAGATTACTCCCTGCCATGTGTTTTGCGATGAACTCATCCAGTTCGCTCTGGGTGAGTCGGCACTCTGGGTGGTCCGCCGAATGAAAGGCTAAGGCCGCATCCGCTCGAACGGCTTTAACCTTAACAGGTCGCTGCGACATGATCTTGGATCGCGCCATCTGGAAATCGTGAGAATGACTTCGGAAAATTCCCTACTTATAGATTTCTATGATCTGTGAATAGTAAAATCATATCGCGGCTACACATTCTAACCGCGCGGTCAATGGCCTATGTGGTTAGATTCACTAGAAAAATAAAAGAGCAAAGGCATCCAGGAAAACAGAAGCAAGCATACATCACAGATCGAGCGACCTGAAGTCAGTACGAATAAAACATGAGATCTAAAACAAAACACAAAGTATAGCGGTTGAACAAGAGACCGCGCGAGTTATTCAAAATAAAAAGACAAAGAACATTGTTCAAATCAATGAGCCACGTTCGTAATACAAGTTGTTCTCAAAGGCTGGTCACGGCTGGCGGCGTTCTGGGGAGACATCCTCCCTGTGAAGTCGTGCGACCTGGTCACTGGTGGTGTTCAAGAGAGAATAAATCTGGCTGGTATGATAATGGAGATGGTTGATTGTGCTGTGAAGCCGCCCGGCATCCCTTTCAACCCGCGTAGCGGGAATCATGCGAGGGGTTGCGGTGGCCTCATCAATCATAGGATCAGCCGCCCGAGCCGGGGGAGGGTTTGAGCCCGCCCCAACAGTCGGGCGGCTAACAATCTGCATCCCATCATTCATACCTCGCCGGCCCGCAATGACTTCCCTGGTTAACCGCAGGAATTTGTCTTGATAATATTTCGAGTCTCCCTCGAACTTAGCCGATATTCGCTTCTCCTTCTCAAGCTGAGCGGTCAGAATGGCGACTTGCGCCACCCTTGCCTTCTTCTCGGCCTCCACCGTAGCTCGCGCGTTCTCAAGCTGAGCCTTCAGCGTCTCTTCAGTCTTCCCCCTCGCCATTCTCTCGGCCTCCAGAGCAATCTGAGTACCGGCCTCCCGATCTTCCACCTCCTTCAAGCGGGCCCTCAGATTCACCAGATCCTCCTCAAGACGATCAAAGAGTTGCGGCCCTCCTTGCGAAATCGTCGCATCGGTTGATAGTGGGGGGAGTAATGGAGGCAGGCTGGCCTCAAGGTCGCCCGGCTTTACAATCTGTTCCTCGCTATCTGCAAGAGGCCGGTCGGGTTATAAGAAGCAGGAGCATACAACGCCATAAAAATACAAAATGAACATAAATGTAAGATCAACATCTGGGCGCACAGGCCGCCTTGCCAGAGTAACTTATTATGACAAGGCCGCGGGATGAAGAAGCGGACAGCTTTATAATCCGTGGGATGCTTACCTAGTACGAAAGGATCAGGCCGCAGCGGCTTGTTCAAAACCCGCTCCGCTCCTTCCTTCTTCGCCGTCATTATCTCCTCTCCGGTCATCGCCGGGGGAATCTCCTCCTGCGCCTTCAGCACCTCCCCAAGTTCCATTGTTGTCCGCTCAACCTCCAAGGCGGTCCGGGCAGCAGCTTCTCGCTCTTCGGCCTCTGTCTGAGCAGTCTCCGCGGGGCGGACTGTATTATCTGCAGCGCGGACAGTTTGTTCTGAAGCTATCGGGCTGTCAAGAAGCTGGTCTCGCTTCACCAGCTCATCCATATCCCTAAAAATTCCATTAAAAGATAGACTACTCGCCGAGTCCGGAGGCAGTTCGCCCGGCTTCGTATCAGGGGTAGCCGGCGAGTCATTTAACTTGTTGGGTGGAGGAGTCGCAAGGCCTAGCTCCTCCTTTAGTCGCGAATTGATCTGGAGAAGGGATTCGGTCGGTTTCTTATGAGCCGCCCTTTCCTTAGAGGCCAACCTCTTGACCTTCTTCGTTATCCGCTCGGTCACGGACCCGGTCTTCTTCCTCTTCCTCTCTTTCTTACCCGGAGCTCGGCTAACTTCTTTTGGGGGGCTGGGGTAGTCGTCCACGGACAAAGGGGTATTCGGTTCGCCCGTCCTTGGCGAGTTAACGGCCTTTTCCTCTAAATCCCTGACAAGCAAGTGAGGGTTCCCGGATGGGGTGATTTCCACACCAAACGAGTCAGTTTCGCCGACCTTCTTCGAAGGGCTGTCTGAGACAACTTTTTCAGAAGTGGCGGCCTCCTCTTTGCTCAGCGTGCTAGCGACCTGTTGGTTGAGGTCTCTGGGAGGGATCGACAAATCATCAGGGGGAGGCCCCGAACTGTTCGCCACGGGCTCTGTAGGAGTTTTGGGAGTTGATAAGTCCACGACTGGCTTGGGGCTATCCGCTACGGCCTTCTCAGCCCGCTTCCTCCTTTTCCGGTCCTTCTGGCCTTGCTTTTCTGTCTCCTTATTCGACTTTTCCGACGGCTCGCGCCTCTTATCTTCCGCCCTCTTCTGATCTCCGCTGGGATCCACGCGGTCTAACACAGCGTCTAAGAAGTCCATTGCTGAAGAATCGCCAGTCTTAAAAATTCTAACCGCAATTGGCGAGTAATATCCCGTGATTTCAGAAAAAACTCCGCAGAATGAATTCTCTGGCTCTCTTATAGAATTCAAGGCAAGTCGGAAGCGGTCTCCCGGTCAAAGCTAATATTTTCGAAATTCTCTTGAGATTTGAAAATATGCGGGGATTATGTTTGCCCGGAAAACCGCTTCTCGGGTTGGGCTATTATCAGACCGCGCGAACTTATGGGCCAGGCCGCTAGTTTCCAAGATCAGTGGTTCTCAGTTCAAGGTGAGCCAGGCCGGGTGACCTGATGTCGTTTCCGGATCGCCCCCAAGGGAGAAGATCGTCAAGAGCTAAGGCGAGAGGTTTATCCGCGGTCTCAGCTAGAAGGCCGCGCGGGTTGTCCCATAGAAATTCGAGTTTCCAATCCCGAAGAACAAGCCGAGATTCCAGATCAAAGGCAATCCAAGTTACCTCGTGAAGATCGGCTAAGTCATGACCAGAAGGCAGACCGCGGCCTCAATCTCCAGGCCGCGCGGTCTGCATTATTGACTTGGTCCCGGTGTCCTCAGCCTCAAGCCAGACAGGTCGGAAGAGCAAGCCGCCAAGCCGCGCGACTTCTTTCTTTTTTCTTCTTTATGCATCCCGTCACCGCCTGCCCGTTTCTCCTGTACCCGGGCAGGCGGTTATTTTATCCCTGCCCATTCGGGCAGGCCCCCAAGCCTATAAATAGGGGGCGGCACTGTTCACAAGGCACGCACACTCGAATCTAGGAGCTCGCTTGTTTGAGCTGCGGACTCGAGTTTCCCGTCTTGCGGACTGTTTGACCGGTCGGCTTCTCTTTTTCTGCACTTGCAGCCTGCTGTAATCACTTTTCTTTAATCAAAGGAAAGCCCGTCGCAGGAGTGGCATTTGCCGCGGCGGGCGAAGTCTGGCCTGACCGCTGCTAGCGGTCTCATCTTTTCATCTAAAAAGTAACCGGCAACCCGCAGCCTCCGGTTTCCCTTGGAGGTGCATTCTCGGACTCAACATTGAAGACTTAGGGCTCAAGTCCAGAAGGCAAGCCGCGGTCTCAAGACGGAGACCGCCCGGGTTGCACTATGAAGACTATCAAGGTTCAAGTCCAGAAGGCAAGCTTCGGTCTCAAGACAGAGACCGCCCGGGTTGCACTATGAAGACTATCAAGGTTCAAGTCCAGAAGGCAAGCCGCGGTCTCAAGACGGAGACCGCCCGGGTTGTATCATCGCCTTGAACGCAACATCTTCAGTCTCCGGCCAGGACAGATCGGAAGCGCAAGCCGCCAAGCCGCGCGACTTCTTTCTTTTCTCCTTTCTGTATCCCGTCACCGCCTTCCCGATTCTCTTGTACCCGGGCAGGCGGTTATTTTATCCCTGCCCGTTCGGGCAGGCCCCCAAGCCTATAAATAGGGGGCGGAGACGTTCCCAAGATACGCACACTCGAATCCAGGAGCTCGCTTGTTTGAGCTGCAGTCTCGAGTTTCCCATCTTGCGACCTGTCTGACCGGCCGGCTTTTGCTTTCCTGCATTTACAACCTGTTGTAACCGCTTCTTTTCAATCAAAGGAAAGCCCGTCACAGGAGTGGCATTCGCCGTGACGGGCGAAGTCTGGCCTTGACCGCTGCTAGCGGTCTCACTCTCTCAAACCAAAAAGTAACTGATAGCCCGCAACCTCTGATTTCCTTCGGAGGTGCAATTTCGGACTCAACAGAAACACGCGACCTTCAGATCGCGTTTTGTCGGTGAAATCTTTGCCACAATGTCAGACCGCTAGTTCCCCCTTGGAGACCACTCCACCACAGTGAAGATGCCCTGTGGGAGGCTTTGGAGCAATCGAAACGAGAAGCTGAGCGGGCTCAGAAAGCGACTGACCAGCGTCTTGACGCAATCAGTAAGGCTTTAGCATTGTTAACTGAGCGGTTTGTTCCGCAGCAAACCGCGGTTAACCAGGTGGTGACTCCGGTCCCTCCTCCACCTCCTCTTTACACGCTACCACAAGTCGCCAACTTCCAGCCACTGCAAGAACGTTTTGCGGCCAGGCAAAACTTCTACCAAGAAGCCGCGCACAACATGCCGGCTCGAGTTCTTGACTTCCATGGGGCGGCTTCTCATGCTGCCCGCCTTTCCTACCCGCAAGAAGGTGCGGCCCGTCTTTCCTACCCGCCTGAGGTTGCTGCTCATCACTCCTACCTGCCAGAAGCCGCTGCCCGTTCCTCCTATCAGGAAGCTTATCCGCGAGTAGCCGCAGCTCAGGCGGCTTGTTATTTCGCTCCTCTACTGCATGAAGATGTTGAAGATAATTCTCCCTTTGTGGACAAAGTCCGAGGGGAGCCATCCCCAAACAATTTCTGGGAGCCGCGTCTGTCGGCGTATAATGGGGAAACTAATCCCACCGTCCATCTTCAGGCCTTCGAGTCGGCCATTGCTCTGAGGACCCTCTCGGATGCAACTAAGTGTAAACTCCTTGTAACATCCTTCGAAGGACAAGCAAGTGAGTGGTTTTACGGGTTGCACCCCAGGTCGATCAGTTGTTTTGCTGAGCTGCGCAGGGAATTTCTGCTGAGATTCTCTACTTCGAGAAAGAGGAAAAGTGGCCCGACAGCCCTTTTTGATATAAGGCAAGGAGAAGACGAAACGTGGGCCCGTTTTGTGGACCACTTCCAGAAGGAAATCATGGAAGTTTAGAATGTGGATCCGGAGTTGTACAGGGTAGCCCTCATTCATGGCTTGAGGGAGGGCCCCCTGAAATTTGAAGCAAACATAAGGGAACCAAGAACTTATTAGGAAATGATAAGTTTGGCAAACATGTTCATCAGAGGAGAAAAGAGTAACCATGGCTACATCGCGAAGTTAGTGAGCGACAAGGACCAGTCTAATCCATCCTTCCATCATCCACCATCAAACCAACCCCACTTTGAGCCCCGTTCCCAGAGGGGAATAAATTACAAAAATAAGCAACCCTTCATTGGCCATCAACGGTTTCAGGATCAGAAACCGTCGTTGGCCATCACACCCGCTCCATCCGTTCCTCTTCCGCAAATCATGCCAGTATACGTGCCACAGTATGCTGCGCAACCATCTCCATCTATTCCATCCACCCAGTATGATAACTCGCAAGAGTCATTTACTCCTCTGAATGTTACTATGCACGAAGTCGTCCAAATCTACCAGAAAAGATCGGATTTCAGAAGACCCGCTCCACTGAGATCGGATGTCCAAAACCGAAATCCGAACCTTTTCTACGAATATCACAAGGAGGGAGGGCATCTGACCGAAAACTGTCGGGCCCTGCGCTTGTTTATAGAAAGGCTCTTGGGAGAAGGAAAGCTCCGGGGCCTAGTTCGGAAAGAGGCAACTGCTGAACCGGCCACTGAGAAGAAAAAAGAAACAGTGGAGGTAACTTGGGAATGCGCCGACGTTGAAGATGTCGGCTGCTATGGACACATTCACCCTTCGACTAAATGCATTGAGGTCAATGATGTGGGACCCCTGGGGGACATTTATTACATTCGTGGAGGGGCTGGAGCGGAGTCGTCTCGTAAATCCAGCATTGCGAGAGTTCTGAAACAAGAAGTGGCAGCAACCACAAGTTCTCCACCTGAAAGCACCATTGTCACTTTTGGTCAAGATGACCTTCCTCCGAACGCCAATCCTTTCGACGATGATGTGGTCATCAAATCCGTCATTGAGAATTATACTGTTCACAAGATCCTGATCAACACAGGCAGCTCTGTTAACCTCCTTTTCCGCCCAACCTTTGAAGCCCTGAAGAATGGGAAGCCTCTGCTTTCCACCGTTGGGCCCCTCTACGGTTTTTATGGAGAGAAGAAAGAAGTGGAGGGTTCAGTAAAGCTCCTGGTCTCTCTTGGGGGAGTAATAAAGCTGATCAACTTTGTGGTGGTGGATGCCCCAAGCAACTACTGCGCCATCTACGGGAGGCCAATTCTTAATGCATATAGGGCGGTAGTATCCACTTTCCACCTCGCTCTTAAATTTGCTGCCGAGGGAAGGCAGTTTTGGATCCGAAGCAACCCGAAGGTGGCTCGGGAGTGTTACGTGCGAACCGTTAACATGATCACCGACGTTTCACTTCCCGAGGCCACGGTTGAAGTTCTCGAAAATGCTGAATCTCCAAAGGCTACCGAAGAAGGGAAAGATCGAGAAGGGGCTCACCTGGAACCCGCCCAGGCGACCCAAGAGGTCCCTATTTCTGAAGGGGAAGACAAGAAGCTGGTCATCAATGCTGAGTTGATGGAAGAGGAGAAAGTGCAGTTGATCTCCTGTCTCCTAGAGAACCTGGATATCTTCGCCTGGTCATTGGAGGATATGTCAGGAGTGGATTCGGACGTGGCTTGCCATCATCTGATCATATCCCCTGAGTTCAAGCCAGTCCAGCAAAATAAGAGAGAAGTGCCAACCAAGCTGGCGTTGCCCATCAGAGAGGAGGTTGCCAAACTCCTGAAAGCAAATTTTATTTCTGAAATACAACATCCCACTTGGATGTCAAATGTTGTAATGGTTAAAAAATATGGTGGGAAGTGGCGCATGTGTGTGGACTTTACTAAACTTAATAAAGCGTGCCCCAAAGATTGCTACCCTTTGCCTCGGATAGATGTTTTGGTAGATTCCGCGGTTGGGTATACTTTCATGAGCTTTCTCGACGCATTTTCGGGGTACCACCAAATCAAAATGCACAAACCCGATATCCAACACACCTCTTTCATCACAAACGATGGGTGTTATTGCTATCTCGTAATGCCCTTCAGACTCAAAAATGCGGGTGCAACATATCAAATAATGATGGATACAATTTTTAAACACCAAAAAGGTAGGAGTCTTGAAGTTTATGTTGACTATCTCCTCCTGAAAAGTAAAACATTTTTGATACATTTGAGAGACCTCGTAGAGACGTTTGCTACTCTACGGAGGTTCAAATTAAAATTGAACCCATTGAAATGTGTGTTCGAAGCAAACAAGGGGAAGTTTCTCGGGCATCTCCTCACTCCCGATGGCCTTGCACCAAATCCGGATAAGGTGAAGGCCATCATCGATATGACTCCCCCTCGAAATACTAAGGAGGTCCAACAACTCAGAGGATGGTTGGCAGGGCTGAGCAGGTTCATTTCCAAATCAGGAGATAAAAGCGCTCTGTTCTTTAAGACACTCTGAGGAGGATCAAAGTTCGAATGGAGCAAAGAATGCGACAAGGCTTTTGAACAGTTAAAAACGCAGTTAACCTCGACCCCACTACTTCAAAGTCCCCAAGAAGGGGAAATATTATTCTTATACTTGGGGGTCGGCCCAGATGCGGTAAGTTCTGTCCTCGTCCGGGAGGAAAAGAAGAAACAGTTTCTGATCTACTATGTCAGCCATATCCTCAAGGATGCGGAAACCAGATATTCGATCTTAGAGAAACTAGCTTTGGCTTTGGTCATGTTATTGCGGAGGCTTTGTCCTTATTTTCAGGCCCATCCTATCTAAGTAATCATCGATCATCCTCTGAAAAGCATCCTTGAAAAGCCAGATCACTCTGGAAGGCTGGCCAAATGGGCTATTGAATTGAGAGAGTTTGAAATATTTTACATTCCTAGAATGGCGATCAAAGCACAGGTCTTGGCAGATTTCTTGGTTGATACAACAGAATCTAGTCCTGAACAAGTGGAGAGATCTCCTTTGGCTTGGGTTGTTTACGTGGATGGGGCTTCTTGAAAAAAACTCAGTGGGAGCCGGTGTAATATTGATCAGCCCAAATGGTATCAAGCTTGAACAAGCGATCAGATTCTTCTTTCCAGTTACGAATAATCAGGCAGAATATGAAGCACTTCTGGCTAGTTTGAGGCTTATCAAAGAACTGGGAATAGAATACGTACATGTCAAAACTGATTCACTTGTGATGGCTTCTCAGGTCTTAGGGAACTATGAGACAAGAGAACCAATTCTGAGAAATTATCTGTTGCTAGCCAAAAAAGAGATCGGGAAATTCAAGTCATTCATCATCGAGCATATTCCCAGGACACAAAATGAAGAAGCAGATGAGTTGTCAAAGTTCGGTCTTCCATGAGGGGGATTTGACCTTTGAACTTTTCCATTTGGCAACAGATGAAGGGGAACTTAAGCAAATTGATCAGAATCCTTCCTGGAAGGATCCTTACGAGCTATTCTTGTCAAAAGGGGGTTCCATCATTCCATTAAAGACAGAAAGAGATTTAGAAGAAAGGCAGCATATTATTATTTGATAGCGGGAGTTCTTTACAGATAGACTTTGATCTCTCCCTCAGCACGGTGTGTTTCTGAGGATGAAATTCCAACCATACTTCAAGAGGTTCATTCCGGGGAATGTGGTAGCCATTCAGGGGCAAAAACTTTGGAGAAAAGAAATTTGAGGCAAGGGTATTTCTGTCCAACCATAAGAAAAGATGTCGAAGCGTTTGCTAAGTGATGTGTTCAGTGTCAAAAGTTTGCCCCTCTTTAGCATCTGCCTGCTCAATCACTTAGATCAATAACTGCACCTTGGCCCTTTGCAGTTTGGGGGATGGATCTCATCGGACCTTTCCCCAATGGCTAGCGGCCAACGTTGTTTCATAATTGTAATGATCGATTATTTCAGTAAATGGATTGAGGCGAAGGCACTGGCAAAAACCACGATGCAGGTCATCAGGAACTTCATCTGGGGAGAAATAGTTTGATGACATGGAATTCCACTAGCAATCGTCACTGACAATGGTCCGCAATTCAATAATTCGGAGATGATAACCTTCTGTGATCAGGTTGGAATTGATCTTCGATTCTTCTTCGTGCATCATCCAAGGACTAATGGTCAGGTAGAGGCAGCAAATAGGCAAATCCAACAGCTTCTAATGAAGAGAGTCTTGAATCAGAGAGGAAATTGGGCAGAGCAACTTCCTTCCATCCTTTGGACTCTCCGTACTACTCCGTCTTCAGCTACGGGGGAGACACCGTTCAAATTATCTCATGGCTCGGAGGCTGTGGTTCCTATAGAGTTTGAAGTGGTCTCCCCATAGTTGTGCATGCAAAGGAGGGGGGAGAGGCATGGATAGAGGATAATGATGAGACCATCAAATGTAGTCTGTATTTGATTGAAGAGCTTCAGGATGAGGCAACAATCAGGCAGGAAGAAGTAAAAAGGAGAATGGCCAAGTATTTTGACAGAAATATTAGGGTTAAACATTTCACAGTTGGTGATGTTGTATTAAAGAAAGTTGATGCAGCAGCCAGGACAGGCAACGTCGGAAAGCTAAATCCCAACTGGGCTGGACCTTTCATTGTCAAGGAGGTGCTAAAAAGCGGGGCTTATCGCCTCCAGACAAGCGAAGGAGAGGACATTTCACGCACCTGGAGCGGTGACGATCTTAAATGGTTCTATCGTTAAAATGTCTTCTCCATTTCTTGCATTTTTTGGATATTCAATGAAAATCCCCATATTGACACTTCTCCATGTCTGGTGACTCTTTTTTACACTTTTTATATATCTCCCTCACTGAACCGCGGAGACATCGCCAATTTCTGCTCGAACCCCCTCGGATTGCAGTCATTAGAGTAAAACCACGAAGATCATGTGTAGCGGGGAGTTTTCGCACACGTGTAGTGGTAGCTTGCCAATTCCCGTGCGGTGGTCTTCAGAACCTTGGATCCCGACTGATATCTGACACACCCCTGCAACAAGGGAGGTCTAGGTGAATGTTAGCTCTATCATGCCCCGAGAGGGATATAGTTACAGCTTTGATGATCTTTCTGAGGAAAGCAATGTCGGTATAGCCCTCGCGGCATAACCACACCTGCCCAACTGATCATCTTAGTCTGTGACTATCGAATACTCCTAGGTACTCTCAAGCGATGCCTAAGCGGGACCCACAACTGAGTTGATCTCTCTGAGGAAAGCAATGTCGGTATAGCCCCCGCGGCATAACCACACCTTCCCAATTGATCAACTCGGCTTGTAGCCCTAAGCAAGAGAGCAGTTGAGTCGCTTACAGCCCTCATGACCACTTGAGGAAAGCAATGGTCACCACCCAGGCCCACCTGCCCACTTGGTCATCTGGGTCTGTACTTACCTTTTTTCTTTATTTCTACAACTCTTATGACCACCTGAGGAAAGCAATGGTCGCCGCCTAGGCCCACCTGCCCACTTGGTCATCTGAGTCTGTAGCTACTTTTACCGCATTACAGGGAGTTATCTAATCTCGTATGGTCTTTCTGGACCATTTGAGGAGAAAACAGGATTTCTACAGGCATATCGCAGACCGGGCGGTTTGTTTTTTAAACCTTGCGGTTTGAAATATGCAAGTACTATAGTTATCGGGCGGTCTGGTTGTGTAACCGATCGGTTTTAAATGAGCAGGATATCATAAAATGCCATAACCATGACCGGTCGGTCTCATCATTCAATTTGTAAATCTACCATCCTTGTGGGTATAATATTCGACCCGTTCGGTTAATAACGGGCTCTTCACAGTTGAGCAATTATGGTTCTTGTGGAATGGAGATCATTACAAATATCAAGCCACTAACCACCCGAAGTATATATAGACCGCGCAGGTTTATCAGCTAATGTTTATATTCAGAAGGACGGGACTTACAGAAATATGAGTTACATAAATTGTTCGGGTTAAATATTAACCGCGCGACCTGCTGATTGTTGTCTTATGACTTGACATTCTCTATCTTGTGAAGCAATTATAATCGCGCGGCTTGGTTATGTTCGGTTTCCTGGTTATTACGAGGTATCATAATAAGATGAGGCAGAGCTTGAATTTCTATCCGTTCGATTATATATTTAAACCGCGTCGACTACGCATCGAAATATCATAGTTGATACTTTTTTGGGATATATCAAGTTCGCTTAATCCGGATCGAAGAAACAAGCCGTGCGAATAGGTTTTCTAATGTTCAAGTGGCTACCTAACTGGAATTCTATGGAGTTCAACGCTCTGACCGACCGGATTACTATTAAACCGCACGACATGGTTAAAAGAAACAAGACCGCAACAACCACAAGTAAGTCGCAGAAAATGAACATTTAGACAGGTAAAAAATTTCCATTCATCATCAAAATGTCTTTACATTGTTTTGTGACCGACCGGCTAACAAAACCAAGCCGTCGGCTATGCAAAATAAAAACAAAATGCAAAAATAACGATCGCAGCTATTCGTCCGGTTTGAGCCTGTTTGCCGCAGGAGAACTTGAACCTTCACTGCCATCTATGTCTACGTCGGGCGAGTACCCTTTGCTGGAAGATGAAGAACTTGAGGAACTGCTACCCGAGCTACTCGAGCTACCCGAGCCGCCCGACTTGCGGGACCTAGACCGCCCGGTTTCATCAGAATCGCTGGACTGTGCATCCGAGCCATCTTCTTTTTCTTCGGCAACCGCTGCGGGTTCTTTTACGACCTCTTCATCATCACTCTCTTCCTCTGAACTACTGGACTCGGCTTTGTCCTTCCCCTTGGTTCGGCGGGTTACTTCGTCTAATTTGTCCTTCAGGACAGGATAAAGGTCAGAGAAGGTTGTATCTTCAAAACCCTCAGCCAGGCCGTCCCGACCTCTCAGACGATCTATGGCACCATCAATCCCCTTGGCAACGTGGGGAAAGACCTCTTCCTGGAAGTCCGGGTTGTCCATATCGTATTGATGCTATAAAAAGAAATAAGAGTCAGATCGCTCAGCCTGAAAATGATAAGCCCGAAGTATTCGACAACCAACTTACCGCTATGATCTCCTTCAATCGGGCGATTTCGTCAGCCTGATCGGCGGACTTCTTCTCCAAGTAAGTATGGGCTGAGACTAACTGCTTATATGAGAGCGCCATGAAGTGGTTAGCCGCAAAGCCCCATGCACCGGCCTGTGCAGCTACTCGGGAGAGCTCCTCTTCAGGAATCTTCTTCAGCCTTTTCAAAGATTTCCGACCATACATAGCTGCCCCAGCGGCTAGTGCATGTCGGCTAATCTTGTCGCTCCCCCAGAATGGGAGTGCGGTAGATACTTGCACACACTCCCCATCCTTGTGCCAAAGGACTGTCGGCTTGCCCCGCTGGTCGCGCAGATTGCTACAAGAATGAAGGAGCTCAAACTCGCATGAGGAGGCCGGGCCCTCCTCATCAGATGATTGTGGGTCGCTCTTCCTCTGTCGCTTCTCCCTTTGGGTTAGAACCGGGTCTGCCGGACTGACCGGTTTATTCAGAGGAACGATGGTGGCGGCTACAAAAACTGAAAACTTAGAGAAATAGTCTGCACGATCATAGAGTGACGAGTTGAGAAAAGCTTACTATCCTCAGGGAGGACGTCCGCCAGCTCCGCGAACAGCGGAATGTAGTGATTCATGTTAAGCCGCTCGTTCTCGAGAAACTCGAAGATCTCTTTCTCGGCCTCTCCAAGCTTGACCGATTGAAAATCCACCGCACTCCTCGTCTGCGGGTTGACTTGCAATAACCCAAGGGGGCCTTCGAACATTATGTATCTTTCAGACCAACTCGCCACCTTGTTCGCGAGATTGACGACTTTCAACCCCCGACATCTGAAATAAATATGCCCTCTGAAAATGGAGGTTCCGACTTCCGGAATAGACCGCACAGAGAAGAATTTTCGGAACAGGGAAATTGAAAACTTGACTCGTTCTGACCGTAGATACAAGATAAAACTATAGATATAAGCAATGGAATTCGGCGGGAGTTGTCCGGGCACAACCCCATAGTGATAAAAAATGGTAATGACCTCGAGTGGCGGGGGGAATCTGAAGCCGTATTTGAAGTGGTCAATAGGGACGGCAAATTTTGTGGAATACGAGGAGTTAATCCGCTCGTCGCGTGATGGAAGCCTGGCGGTTATATTACTTCCAACCATATACTCTTTAATAAAGTCGTCCAACTCGCCTTGAGTTAAACGACATTCTTTATTATCGGCTGATCGAAAAGCAGAGGCCGCATCAGTTCAGACAGAATGGATCTTCTCAGACCGCTTCGACTTACACTTAGCTCGCGCCATTTCAAAAACATGAATGAGTCTCCGTAATGGTTACTACTTATAGAACCAGCGATCTGCAAATAGTAAAATTATGGGGCGGATATAAAATCAAACCGCGCAGTTATATCGCAACACTTTCTCAAGTAATGCAGATAGCGAGAATATTCAATGGTTTGCACATAGACAAGTCAAACCGCAACCACATACTTTGTAACCACTCGGCCTGGACCTTGAACATTAAATAAATTGAATGGAAAAGCCGCGAATAAGCAGAGTAAGCCGATCGGACAGCAGTCTGCAATCATCATGTTAGTAAAATTCAACCGGAAGAGATCTCAAGCATTTAACATGGGTGGCGCGACCTGCATAATAATTCGGATTATGTTCTAAAGGCTTGAAGGAAAAAATCCAGATTATCCAAACATAATCGCATGGCTTATATGGATATCAGAAAGCGTTAAAAGAAAATATTGTCCAAACAGATCTAAACGTCAGATCGTCCCGAGAAACAAACAAATAATATTATAAATATTGTCCTAAAAAATTAAGAGCCATTTACGGCTGACGGAGCTCTGGGGAGGGGTCTTTGCGGTGAAGATGTGCAACTTGGTCGCTGGTTTGAATAAGGAGACTGTATATCTGGCTTGAAGTATAATGAAGATGATTAAGCGTGCTATGAAGATGCGCGGCATCTTGTTCTACTCGTATAGCGGGAACTGTACGAGCAGGAGGTGCTACGGCGGACTCATCAGTAGCCGGATCGGTAGCCCTGACTGGCGGGGGATTTAAGGTCGCCCAAGCAGCCTGGCGGTTCGATATCCTCACCCTTTCATCATTAATAGGACACTGGCTTCCGCCGACTTCCCTGGTCAAGCGGAGATATTTTTCCTGGTAGTATTTGCAGTCTTCTTCAAACTTCAAGGACATTTTCTTTTCCCTGTCAAGGCGCCCGATTATGGAGGCGATCTTATCTACCAGTATCTTTTCCTTGTCAAGCCGCGCCTTCTTCTCGGTTTCCAGTTGAGCCTCCAGCGCCTTCTCTCTTTCCGGCCGCCCTTTCTTCTCGGCCTCCACTTCAGCCCGCGCGGCCTCCAGCTGGGCTCCAATCATCAGATGTTCTTCGCGCCGCTCTTTCTTCTCGAACTCCAATGCAACTCAGGCGGCCTCTTCTCTACCTTCCATCTCCCTTACCTTCACCTCCAAGTCGTTCAGAAGGAGTTGAAAGTTGGCCAGCTCCTCCTGTCCAGAGTTTGATCTCTGTGTGAGGTCTGGCACCTGGGACAGTGGCGGAAGGCTAGATACAAGATCGCCCAGTTTTACTCTGTCTTCCGGCTTGTCTACAAGTAAAGGTTACAGTTAGCACAGCCAAAGGCGAATAGAACAACAAAAGGATTATAAGATTAATGCCTTAATGAACAGGCCGCTTCGACTATTCCGGGTCCATTCTCCGGCGTTGTTCTCGCCAGATTCTTTCACTATTCGTTCGTCTAATGGCTAAGGCTTGAGTCATGGGCGGGATGAAGCTCGGTGGCGGATTCAATAGCAATTTATTTTGCTTTTTTCGAGGACGCGGAACTAAGAAGCGAACAGGTTCGTAACCCGCATCGCGCTTACCTGGGGCAAATTGGTCGGGCAGTTGCGACTTGCCCTGAGCCCGCATCTTTTCCGCCTTTATCCCCATCAAACGTAGCCCGGCTAGTGCTTGGTCGTTCTCTTTTCGCGCAGCCTTTTCAGGATCGTCCGCATTCTCACCGGGGGGGACAGCTTGGCTCGAAGTCGCAGGACTGTCGAGTAACTTATCTTGCTTCAGGAAATCGTCCATTCCCCTGAGAATGCCGCCAATCGACACATTCTTTGTGAAATCCGGAGTAAGGCCGTCAGGCTTGACAGGGGGGGTTGCTGGATCGCCGGGCTCCTCCTTTACGCGCGGGTTGCTTTGAAGACAGGCCGTTGTTGGTTTCTTGAAGGCTTTATTCTTGGCCTTCAATCTCTGAAGCTTCCTGGCAATTCGCTCTGCCGCCGAATAGACCCTTTTTCTCTTCTTCTTCCCCGATTCCGGGGTGATCTGCTTTGAAGGGCTAGATTCATCATCAAGAATCACCACCGGCATGGTAGACAACCCGTCCGGCTTAGAGGAGACGACTTCCCCTTCTTCCTCGACATTCAACTTTATATGAGGAGTCCCCGACGGAGTGAACTCCATATCCAAAGAAGGGGTAGAATGGTCCGTGCCAAGTTCTGCCACCAACTTCTTGGTGGTCTTATCTTCAGACAGTAAGACCTCTGCGGTCTTAGCTCTCGTCGCCTCTTCCTCCGTGGCCTTAGCTCTCGCCGCCTCTTCCTCCGCGGCCTTAGCTCTTGCCGCTTTTTCCTCCTCGGCCATAGCCCTTGCTTGCTTTTCCTCTGCGGCCTTAGCTCTTGCTTCTTTTTCCTCCGCAGCCCTCTTTCTAGCCGTCAACTCCTCGGCGGCTTTTGTCTCCTCGGCTCTCTCCTCTGCAGTCTTTTCTCCATCCGAGTCCTTTTTAAGAACAGAAGTGTCCACCTTGGGAGACCGCCCGGTCTTCTCAGACCGATGACCCTTTCATTTTTTTCGGGCATCCTTCTCCTTTCGTTCTTCATCCTTCTTTCGGTCACTACCCTTATCCACACGGGTTCGGAGGGAATCGAGGAATTCATTCTGATAAAAGAGGCGCCGGCCTGAAAAATCTAAACCGCAATCGGCGAGTAGCGTCCCGTGATCTCAGAGGAATTATATAAAGTGGAGAGCTCTCAGGCAATTTTATAGGCATGAGTACAAGACGGGCGCGGTCGCCCGGCTAGAACTAAAATTTTCGAAATCTCTTCGTGATCTGAAAATATGCGGGGATTATGGTTACCCACAAGACCGCCTTTGGGTGGCTTTTATAATACACCGGGCAGTCTGAGAATGCAAGTCGCCCGGTTTAGATTCAACGGGGTCCATCAACACCAACTGACACAAACCAGGCGGTCTGATAGAATCTAGGTCGCCTCCAGGGATTGAAGACTCAGGGCATAAGTCCAGAAGGCAAGTCGCGATCTCAAGAAGGAGACCGCTCGGGTTGCACTATGAAGACTATCAAGGTTCAAGTGCAGAAGGCAAGCCGCGGTCTCAAGACGGAGACCGTCCGGGTTACACTATGAAGACTATCAAGGTTCAAGTCCATAAGGCAAGACTCGGTCTCAAGACGGAGACCGCCTGGGTTGTATAATCGCCTTGATCGCAGCTTCTTCAGTCTCCGGCCAGGATAGATCGAAAGCGCAAGCTGCCAAGCCGCGCGACTTATTTCTTTTCTCCTTTCTGTATCCCATCACCGCCGGCCCGATTCACTTGTACCCGGGCAGGAGGTTATTTTATCTCTGCCCGTACGGGCAGGCCCCCAAGCCTATAAATAGGGGGCGGCGATGTTCCCAAGATACGCACACTCGAATCCAGGAGCTCTCTTGTTTGAGCTGCGGTCTCGAGTATCCCGTCTTGTGACCTGTCTGACCGGCCGTCTTCTGCTTTCCTGCATCTGTAACCTGTTGTAACCGCTTCTTTTCAATCAAAGGAAAGCCCGTCACAGGAGTGGCATTCGTCGTGACGGGCGAAGTCTGGCCTTGACCGCTGCTAGCGGTCTCACTCTCTCTAACCAAAAAGAAACCGACAGCCCGCAGCCTTCGATTTCCTTCAGAGGTGCAATTTTGGACTCAACAGATTGCAGTGGAAATGAGGGATTTTACTCCAATTAACACCTAAACTTAAAACATCCATAAATTTGATCCGGTTGTCATATTTCTGCCCACAACACCTTTTCGGAATGAGATCGTAGCCTTGCATCCAATGGACAACAAGTTTTACACATTCTAGTTCATTTAGTGGTTGATCTACAGTGGGTTGTAGTGGTAATTTGGGATTTAGCTTCAAATGACACATAAACTTCAAACAGACAGAACTCTTGATCCAGTTACACAATTTTTGCCCACAATACCTTTTAGAATGAGCTCGGAGGCCTACATCCAGTGGAGAGTAGGATATAACCATTCAAGTTCATTTATTGTTCGATATACAATGGGTTCCAGTGGTTATGCGGGTTGGTAATAAGGTATTTAGCTTGAAAGGAGACCTAATCTTCAAATATCCGTAACTTTTGTTCCGGTTGTCCGATTTTCGCCCATAATACCTTTTCGGAATGAGATCGCAGCCCAAAATCCAATGGAGAATAATTTTAACCCATTCAAGCTCGTTTAGAGGTCGATATGCAATGGTTTGTACTGGTAATACTAGATTTAGCTCCAAATGCACATAAATTTCAAAATGAAAGAATTTTAGATGCGGTTTGTTGTGAAAGTAAGAGATTTAGCTACAAATGACACTCAAACTTTAAACATCAATAACTTATGATCCGGTTGTCTGTTTTTACCCCCACAACACCTTTTAGGAATGAGCTTGGAACCCTACATTCATTGAAGCACAAGTTTTACCCATTGCAGCTCATTTAGTTGTCGATATATAGCGGGTTGCACTGGTAATGAGAAATTTAGCTCCAAATGACACCTAAACATGAAACAGCCATAACTTTTGATCAGGTTGTCTGATTTTTGCTCACAAAACCTCTTCGAAATGAGCTCTGAGCCATACATTCAATGGAGATCAAGTTTTACCCAATCTAGTTCATTTTGTGGTCGATATACATTGAGTTGTAGTGGTAATGTGGGATTTAGCTCCAACTGACACCTAAACTTAAAACATCCATAAATTTGATCCGGTTGTCAGATTTTTGCACACAACACCTTTTCGGGATGAGATCGGAGCCCTGCATCCTATAGACAACAAGTTTTACCCATTCTAGTTCTTTTAGTGGTTGATCTATAGTGGGTTTCAGTAGTAATGTGGGATTTAGCTCCTAATCACACATAAACTTCAAACAGACAGAACTCTTGATCCAGTTGCCCAATTTTTGCCCACAATACCTTTTAGAATGAGCTCGGAGTCCTACATCCAGTGGAGAGAAGGATATAACCATTCAAGTTCATTTATTGTTCGATATACAGTGGGTTCCAGTGGTTATGCGGGTTGGTAATAAGGTATTTAGCTTGAAAGGAGACCTAATCTTCAAATATCCGTAACTTTTGATCCGGTTGTCCGATTTTCGCCCACAATACCTTTTTAGAATGAGATCGGAGCCCAAAATCCAATGGAGAACAATTTTAACTAATTCAAGATCGTTTAGAGGTCGATAAACAATGGTTTGTGTTGGTAATACTAGATTTAGCTCCAAATGACACATAAATTTCAAAATGAAAGAATTTTAGATGCGTTGGGTTTAGGGTTTAGGGTTTAGGGTTTTTTAGGGTTTAGGGTTCGATATTTAGCGGGTTGCACTGGTAATGCGAAATTTATCTCCAAATGACACATAAACATGAAACAGCCATAACTTTTGATCAGGTTGTCTGATTTTTGCTCACAAAACCTTTTCGAAATGAGCTACGAGCCATACATTCAATGGAGAGCAAGTGTTACCCAATCTAGTTCATTTAGTGGTCGATATACATTGAGTTGTAGTGGTAATGTGGGATTTACCTCCAACTGGCACCTAAACTTCAAACAGCTATAACTTTTGATCCGGTTGTCCGGATTTTGCCCAAAACACCGTTACGCAATGAGCTCAGAGCCATACATCCTATGGAGAATAGGATTTACTCGATCGAGTTCATTTAGAGGTTGGTGGATAGTGGATTACAGTGGAAATGAGGGATTTTGCTCCAATTGATACCTAAATTTAAAACATCCATAAATTTGATCCGGTTGTCAGATTTTTGCCCACGACACCTTTTCGGAATGAGATCGGAGCCCTGCATCCAATGGACAACAAGTTTTACACATTCTAGTTCGTTTAGTGGTTGATCTATAGTGGGTTGCAGTGGTAATGTGGGATTTAGCTCAAAATGACACATAAACTTCAAACGGACAGAACTCTTGATCTAGTTGCCCAATTTTTGCCCACAATACCTTTTAGAATGAGCTCGGAGGCCTACATCTAGTGGAGAGTAGGATATAACCATTCAAGTTCATTTATTGTTCGATATACAGTGGATTCCAGTGGTTATACGGGTCGGTAATAAGGTATTTAGCTTGAAAAGAGACCTAATCTTCAAATATCCGTAACTTTTGACCTGGTTGTCCGATTTTCGTCCACAATACCTTTTCGGAATGAGATCGGGGCCCAAAATCCAATGGAGAACAATTTTAACCCATTCAAGATCGTTTAGAGGTCGATATACAAAGGGTTGTACTGGTAATACTAGATTTATCTCCAAATGACACATAAATTTCAAAATGAAAGAATTTTAGATGCGGTTTGTAGTGAAAGTAAGAGATTTAGCTACAAATGACAGTCAAACTTTAAACATCAATAACTTTTGATCCGGTTGTCTGATTTTACCCTCACAACACCTTTTAGGAAAGAGCTCGGAGCCCTACATTCATTGAAGCACAAGTTTTACCCATTGCAGCTCATTTAGTTGTCGATATATAGTGGGTTGCACTGGTAATGCAAAATTTAGCTCCAAATGACACCTAAACTTGAAATAGACATAACTTTTGATCAGGTTGTCTGATTTTTGCTCACAAAACCTCTTCGAAATGAGCTCCGAGCCATACATTAAATGGAGAATAAGTTTAACCCAATCTAGTTCATTTAGTGGTCGATATACATTGAGTTGTAGTGGTAATGTGGGATTTAGCTCCAACTGGCACCTAAACTTCAAACAGCTATAACTTTTGATCCAGTTGTCCGGATTTTGCCCAAAACACCTTTTCGCAATGAGCTCAGAGCCATACATCCTATGGAGAATAGGATTTACTCGATCGAGTTCATTTAGAGGTCGGTGGACAGTGGATTGCAGTGGAAATGAGGGATTTTACTCCAATTGACACCTAAACTTATTACATCCATAAATTTGATCCGGTTGTCAGATTTTTGCCCACAACACCTTTTCGGAATGAGATCAGAGCTCTGCATCCAATGGACAACAAGTTTTACCCATTCTAGTTCATTTAGTGGTCGATCTACAGTGAGTTGCAGTGGTAATGTGGGATTTAGCTCCAAATGACACATAAACTTCAAACAGACAGAAGTCTTGATCCAGGTGCCCAATTTTTGCCCACAATACCATTTAGAATGAGCTCGGAGGTCTACATCCATTAGAGAGTAGGATATAACCATTCAAGTTCATTTATTGTTCGATATACAGTGGGTTTTAGTGGTTATGCGGGTTGGTAATAAGGTATTTAGCTTGAAAGGAGACCTAATCTTCAAATATCGGTAACTTTTGATCCGGTTATCCGATTTTTGCCCACAATACCTTTTCGGAATAAGATCGGATCCCAAAATCCAACGGAGAACAATTTTAACCCATTCAAGCTCGTTTAAAGGTCGATATACATTGGGTTGTACTGGTAATACTAGATTTAGATCCAAATGACACATAAATTTCAAAATGAAAGAATTTTAGATGCGGTTTGTAGTGAAAGTAAGAGATTTAGCTACAAATAATACTCAAACTTTAAACATCAATAACTTTTGATTTGGTTGTCTGATTTTACCCCCACAACACGTTTTACGAATGAGCTTGGAGCCCTACATTCATTGAAGCACAAGTTTTACCCATTGCAGCTCATTTAGTTGTCGATATATAGCGGGTTGCACTGGTAATGCGAAATTTAGCTCCAAATGACACCTAAACTTGAAACAGCCATAACTTTTGATTAGGATTCTGATTTTTGCTCACAAAACCTCTTCGAAATGAGCTCCGAGCCATACATTCAATTGAGAGCAAGTTTTACCTGTTTACCCGGGAGACCGCTTTCAAAAAGATTACTCGCAGACCGAGCGGTTTGCGAACCCAAGTCGCCCGGCATAGGCTAAGAAAGCTCCATCGGCACCAGCTAACCCAGGTCGATCGGTCTGTAATAATTCAGGCCGCCTCCAAGAACCAGAGGTGATCCAAGCCTAAGTCCTACAGGGCAAGTCGCGATCTCAAGTCGGAGGTCGCGCGGTTTATGCCACGAAGGCAAGCCAAGGTCCAAAGCCAAAGAACAGGTCGCGGTCTCAAGACAGAGACCGAGCGGGTAGAATCATCACCTTGGCTGCATCGTCTCCAACTTCTGGTCAAACAAGTCGGAAGGTCAGGCCGCCAAGCTGCGCGGCTTATTTTCTTTCCTTCTTTGTGTATCCCGTCACCGCCTGCCCGTTTCTCCTGTACCCGGGCAGGCGGTTATTCTATCCCTGCCCGCTCGGGCAGGCCCCCAAGCCTATAAATAGGGGGCGGCACTGTTCCCAAGGCACGCACACTCGAATCTAAGAGCTCGCTTGTTTGAGCTGCGGACTCGAGTTTCCCGTCTTGCGAACTGTCTGACCGGCCCGGCTTCTCTTTTTCTGCACTTACAGCCCATTGTAATCACTTTTCTTTAATCAAAGGAAAGCCCGTCGCAGGAGTGGCATTTGCCGCGGCGGGCGAAGTCTGGCCTTGACCGCTGCTAGCGGTCTCATCTTTCTACGCAAAAAGTAACCGGCAACCCGCAGCCTCCGGTTTCCCTCGGAGGTTCATTCTCGGACTCAACAGAAACACGCGACCTTCAGATCGCGGAGTGTCTGTGAAATCCCTTTTCGCCATAATGTCAGACCGTCAGTTCCCCCTTGGAGACCGCTCCGATCATAGCGAGGACTCTCTGTGGGAAGCCCTGGAGCAGTCAAAGAGAGAAGCCGAGCGGGCTCAGAGGGCCACTGATCAGCGCCTTGAAGAGATCAGTCGGACTTTAGCAATACTAACTGAGCGACTAGTTCCGCAACAAGCCGCGACTAATCGGGCGGTGACCCCGGTCTTTCCTCCACCTCCTCCTTACTCGCTACCGCAGGCCGCTAATTTCCAGCTCCATCAAGAAGATCCTGCGGCTAGGGAAAACTTCTATCAGGAAGCCGCGCACAACATGCCAGCTCGAGTCCTCGACTTCCAGGGGGCGACTTCTCACGCTGCCCATATTCCCTACCCGCAGGAGGGCGCGGCCCGTCTCTCCTACCCGCCTGAAGTTCCTATTCATCACTCCTACCCGCCAGAAGCAGCCGTCCGGTCTTCTTATCAGGCGGCTTGTCCGCGAATAGTCGCAGCTCCAGCGGCTTATTCCTCTACTCCTCTATATGAAGACATGGAAGAGACCTCTCCCTTTGTGGACGAAGTCAGAGGGGAGCCTGCCCCTAATAATTTCAGGGAACCTCGCCTGCCAGCGTTCAATGGAGAGACTGATCCCACGGTTCATTTACAAGCTTTCGAGTCAGCCGTTGCTCTCAGAACCTTGACTGATGCAACCAAGTGCAAGCTTCTTGTAACCTCCTTTGAAGGACAAGCAAGGGAATGGTTTTACGGTTTGCACCCCAGGTCGATCCGTTGTTTCACGGAGCTGCGAAGAGAATTCCTGCTGAGATTCTCCACCTCAAAGAAAAGGAAGAGCGGCCCGGCGGCCCTTTTCGATATAAAGCAACGGGAAGGCGAGACATGGGCTCGTTTTGTGGATCGATTCCAGAGAGAGATCATGGAAGTTCAAAATGTGGACCCGGAGCTGTATAGGGTTGCCCTCATCCATGGCCTAAGGGAGGGTCCCCTAAAGTTCGAAGCAAATATAAGGGAGCCAAAGACTTATCAGGAGATGATAAGTTTGGCAAATATGTTTATCAGAGGAGAAAAGAGCAATCCAGATTACGTCGCGAAGCTGGTAAGCGACAAGGAGCCATCGAATCCATCCTTCCGTCATCCACCATCGAATCAGTCCCACTTCGAACCCCGCTCCCAAAGGGGGAGGAACTACAAAAACAAGCAACCATTTATGGGCCATCAGCGGTTTCAAGATCAGAAACCACCGTTGGCCATCGCTCCCGCTCCATCCGCTCCCCTTCCACAAATCATGCCAGTATATTTACCACAGTATGTCGCGCAGCCACCTCCAGTCATTCCATCAACCCAATACGATGATTCGCAAGACTCATTCACTCCCCTAAATGTCACCATGGACGAGGTAGTCCAAATTCTGCAAAAGAGGCCAGATTTCAAAAGGCCCGCTCCTCTGAAGTCGGACATTCGTAATCGGAATCCGAACCTTTATTGTGAATATCATAATGAGGGGGGAAATTTAACTGAAGACTGTCGGGCCCTTCGTCTGCTCATAGAAAGACTTCTGGGAGAAGGAAAGCTCCGGGGTCTAATTCGGAAAGATAAAACTGCTGAGCCAACTACCGAGAAGAAGAAGGAGAAGGAAACAGTAGAAGTAACCTGGGAATGCGCCGACGTCGAGGACGCCGGCTATTATGGTGACGTCCATCCTTCTACCGAATGCATCGAAGTCAATGATGTGGGCCCCTTAGGGGACATCTATTGTATCCATGGGGGAGCTGGAGCGGAATCATCTCGCAAATCCAGCATTGCGAGAGTTCTAAAGCAGGAAGTGGCAGCCACTACAAGTTCTCCTCCCGAAAGCACTATTGTCACGTTTGGTCAGGATGACCTTCCCCCTAATGCTAATCCTTTCGATGATGCGGTGGTTATCAGGGCCGTTATTGAAAACTATACCGTCCACAAGATTTTGATTGACACTGGCAGCTCTGTCAATCTCCTTTTCCGCCCAACTTTCGAGGCCCTGAAGACTGGAAAGCATTTGCTTCCCACCGATGGGCCCCTCTACGGTTTTTCTGGGGAGAAGAAGGAAGTAGAGGGTTCAGTGAAGCTCCTGGTCTCTCTTGGAGGAGTGATAAAATTGATCAATTTTGTGGTAGTGGATGCTCCAAGCAACTACTGCGCCATCTTCGGGAGGCCGATTCTCAATGCATATAGGGCGGTAGTGTCCACCTTTCATCTTGCCCTCAAGTTCGCTGCTGAAGGAAAACAATATCGGGTTAGGAGCAACCCCAAAGTAGCTCAGGAGTGCTACGTCCGAACTGTCAACATGATCACTGACGTTCCGCTTCTCAAGATCATGGATGAGGTGCTGGAGGTGGCTGAGTCTCCAGAGGCCGCCGAGGAAGGAAAAGATCGAGAAGGGGCTCACTTGGAACCTGCCCAAGTGACCCAAGATGTTCCTATCGCTGAGGGGGCAGAAAAGAAGCTGGTCATCAACGCTGAGTTATCAGAGGAGGAGAAAGTGGAGCTAATCTCTTGTCTGTTGGAGAATCTGGATATCTTCGCTTGGTCAGCGGAGGATATGCCTGGAGTGGATCCATATGTGGCTTGTCATCATCTAAACGTATCTCCTGAATTCAAGCCCGTCCAGCAAAAGAAGAGAGAAGTGGCGACCAAGCTGGCGTTGCCCATCAGAGAGGAGGTTTCCAAACTCCTAAAAGCGGGTTTCATTTCTGAGATTCAATATCCCACGTGGATGTCGAACGTTGTAATGGTTAAGAAATCTGGTGGGAAGTGGCGCATGTGCGTAGATTTCACCAAACTTAATAAAGCGTGCCCTAAAGATTGTTACCCTTTGCCTCGGATAGATGTTTTAGTTGATTCCGCGGTTGGGTATGGTTTTATGAGTTTCCTCGATGCCTTCTCCGGGTATCATCAAATTAAAATGCACAAGCCCGACATCCCGCATACCTCATTTATCACAAACGATGGGTGTTACTGTTATCTCGTAATGCCCTTCGGTCTTAAAAACGCGGGTGCAACATACCAAAGAATGATGGATACCGTCTTTAAACATCAAAAGGGCAGGAATCTCGAAGTTTACGTTGATGACCTTCTTCTCAAAAGTAAAACATTCTCATTACACTTGAAAGACCTCGTAGAGACGTTCGCTACTCTACGGAGGTTCAAGTTAAAATTGAACCCATTAAAATGTGTGTTCGGGGCGAATAAAGGAAAATTTTTTGGACATCTCTTGACCCCTGATGGCCTTGCACCAAATCCAGATAAGGTGAAGGCCATCCTTGATATGACCCCTCCTCGAAATACTAAAGAAGTTCAACAACTTGGGGGGAGATTGGCGGGACTGAGCAGGTTTATCTCTAAATCCGGAGATAAAAGTGCCCCATTCTTTAAAACATTGCGAAAGGGATCAAAGTTCGAATGGAGCGAGGAATGTAACAAAGCTTTCGAGCAGCTGAAAGGACAGTTAACTTCGACTCCACTACTCCAAAGTCCCCGTGAGGGGGAAAAACTATTCTTGTATCTGGGAGTCGGACCAGAAGCGGTGAGTTCTGTCCTCGTTCGGGAAGAGAAGAGGAGGCAGTTTCAAATATACTATGTCAGCCACATCCTTAAAGATGCCGAAACCAGATATTCGATCCTGGAGAAACTGGCCTTGGCTTTGGTTATGTCTGCGCGAAGGCTTCGCCCTTATTTTCAGGCTCATTCCGTCCAAGTTGTTACAGATCATCCTCTAAAGAGTATTCTTGAAAAGCCAGATCATTCAGGGAGGCTGGCAAAATGGGCTATTGAACTAAGTGAAATCGAGATATCGTATATCCCCCGAACAGCAATCAAAGCGCAAATCTTGGCAGACTTCTTGGTAGATACAACAGAGATTAATCCAGAACAGGTGGTACAATCTCCTCTGGCTTGGATCATTTATGTGGATGGGGCAAAAACTCTGTGGGAGCCGGAGTAGTGTTGATCAGTCCAAATGGTATCAGGCTGGAGCAAGCTATCAAGTTCTTCTTCCCAGTTACGAATAACCAGGCAGAATATGAAGCACTTCTGGCTGGGCTAAGGCTCGCGAAAGAGTTGGGTATAGAATATATACATGTTAGAACTGATTCATTGGTGATGGCTTCCCAGGTCTTGGGAAATTATGAGACAAGGGAGCCGATTCTGCGAAAGTATCTGCTATTAGTCAGAAAGGAAATCGGAAGATTCAAATCATTTATTATCGAGCACATCCCAAGAACGCAAAATGAGGAGGCAGATGAATTGTCGAAGTTCGGTCTTCCATCAGGGGGAGTGACCTTTGAACTCTTTCATCCGGTAATAGACGAGGCAGAACTCATGCAAATTGATCATAATCTTTCATGGAAGGATCCTTATGAGTTGTTCTTATCAAAAGGGGAGTTTCACCATTCCATCAAAGATCGGAGAAGATTCAAAAGAAAGGCGACATATTACTATCTAATAGCAGGAGTACTCTACAGAAAACTTTGATTTCTCCCTCAGCGCGATGTGTTTCAGAAGAAGAAGTCCCTATCGTACTTCAGGAAGTTCATTCAGGCGAATGTGGTAGCCATTCAGGGGCAAAAACCTTAGAAAAGAGGATTCTGCGTGTTGAATCCAAAATTGCACCTCCACGATCTACTCGAGGGGATTGGGGGAAAAGGAGGCCGCGAGCAGCTGGTTACTTGGGTCGCGAGTGAAGAGGGGAGAAGAAGAGAGGGCCGCTAGCTTGCGGCGAGGCCAGACTTCGCCCGTCGCGGCAAAAGCCACTCCTGCGACGGGCTTTCCCTTTATTCAATAATCTGTCTTACAACTTGCCACTTTTAGTACATGGAAATGAAATGAGTACAAGAGGATGACAGATAAGAAAGACAAGTCGCCCAGGCTGTTTTGCTGAGGCCGCCCGGCCTGTTTCTTGAGGTCGCCCGGGCTGCTTTGTTGAGGCCGCCCGGCCTGTTTCTTGAGGTCGCCCGGGCTGCTTTGTTGAGGTCGCTCGGAAAGGCCGCAGCAAGGTGCGGTCTGGCTGTTTCTAGCCGCTAGTTTTGCCCCCAACTTGCCTATCCTTTGTTCATGGTCGAGGGTCCTATTTATAGGCTCTGGGTCGATGTCGTCACCTCCGGTGAGCCGGTGACTGGATCCCTACCTGCGCGGTCTGAAGGAAGAGGCCGTCCGGCTTGGCGGCCTGACGGAGGAGGCCGCCACTGCTGGGCGGTCTGACGGAGGAAGCCGCCCCTGCTGGGCGGCCTGACGGAGGAGGCCGCCCCTGCTGGGCGGCCTGACGGAGGAGGCCGCCCCTGCTGGGCGGTCTGACGGAGGAGGCCGCCCCTGCTGGGCGGTCTGACGGAGGAGGCCGCCCCTGCTGGGCGGTCTGACGGAGGAGGCCGCCCCTGCTGGGCGGTCTAACGGAGGAGGCCGCCCCTGCTGGGCGGTCTGACGGAGTAGGCCGCCCCTGCTGGGCGGTCTGACGGAGTAGGCCGCCCCTGCCGGGCGGTCTGACGGAGGAGGCCGCCCCTGCTGGGCGGTCTGACGGAGGAGGCCACCCCTGCTGGGCGGTCTGACAGAGGAGGCCGCCCCTGCTGGGCGGTCTGACGGAGTAGGCCGCCCCTGCTGGGCGGTCTGACGGAGGAGGCCGCCCCTGCTGGGCGGTCTGACGGAGGAGGCCGCCCCTGCTGGGCGGTCTGACGGAGGAGGCCGCCCCTGCTGGGCGGTCTGACGGAGGAGGCCGCCCCTGCCGGGCGGTCTGACGGAGTAGGCCGCCCCTGCCGGGCGGTCTGACGGAGGAGGCCGCCCCTGCTGGGCGGTCTGACGGAGGAGGCCGCCCCTGCTGGGCGGTCTGGCTGAGTAGGCCGCCCCTGCTGGGCGGCCTGACGGAGGAGGTCGCCCCTGCTGGGCGGCCTGACGGAGGCCACACGCCTTGGGTGATCTGAAGGAGGAGGTCGTCCCTTCTTACCATTCTGGGCGCGTCATGTATAAAAATGCCGTGAAAAAGGCCTCCTCGGAGAGGATCGCCGTTTTCTGGGTAAACACTGCGGCAGGGATATTTTTGGCCGACCATGAGAAAGGATGCTGAAGCATTTGCCAGGAGGTGTGTGCAGTGCCAAAAGTTCGCTCCTCTTCAGCACCTGCCTGCTCAGTCGCTTAGGTCAATAACGGCACCCTGGCCCTTTGCAGTTTGGGGGATGGATCTCATCGGACCCTTTCCAATGGCTAACGGTCAGCGCCGCTTTATCATCACCCAAATCATCAGAAACTTTATCTGGGGAGAAATTGTCTGTCGACACGGAATTCCGCTGGCAATCGTCACTGATAATGGTCCACAATTCAATAATCCTGAGATGATTAAATTTTGCGACCAGGTTGGAATTGACCCGCGGTTCTCCTCAGTACATCATCCAAGGACCAATGGTCAGGTAGAAGCAGCCAACAGGCGAATCCAGCAGCTCCTGATGAAAAAGGTTTGGAATCAGAAAGGAAACTGGGCAGATCAACTTCCTTCCATCCTTTGGACTCTTCGTACTACTCCATCTTCAGCTACAGGGGAAACACCATTCAAACTATCTCATGGCTCGGAGGCTGTCGTTCCTGTGGAGTTTGAGGTGGCCACTCCAAGAGTTGTGTACGGAAAAGAAGGAGGAGAAGCATGGATAGAATACAATGACGAGGCTATCAAGTACAGTTTGGATCTAATCGAAGAACTCCAGGATGAGGCAATAATCAGGCAAGAAGAAGTTAAAAGGAGGATGGAAAAATATTTCGACAAAAATGTCAGGGTAAAGCATTTCGCGGTCGGCGACGTCGTACTAAAAAAGGTTGATGCAGCAGCTCGAGCAGGTAATGTCGGGAAGTTAAATCCTAATTGGGCCGGACCTTTCATCGTCAAGGAGGCATTGAAAAGTGGGGCTTATCGCCTCCAAACAAGTGAAGGAGAAGACATCCCGTGCACCTGGAGTGGCGACGATCTCAAACGGTTCTATCCTTGAAATGTCTTTCTTACTCCTCTACACTTTTTTGAGATATTTTAATAAGAAGCTCCATACTGACACTTCTCCATGTCTGATGTTTCTTTTCTGCATTTTCTCATATATCAAACTCACTGAACCACGGAGACATCGCCAAGTTCTGCTCGAACCCCCTCGGATTGTAGTCATTAGCGTAAAACCATGAAGATCATGTGTAGCGGGGAGTTTTCGCACACGTGTAGTGGTAGCTTGCCAATTCCCGTGCGGTGGTCCTCAGAACCTTGGATCCCGGCTGATATCCGACACACCCCTGCATCAAGGGAGGTCTAGGTGAATGTCGGCTCTATCATGCCCCGAGGGGGATAAAATTACAGCTTTGATGATCCTTCTGAGGAAAGCAATGTCGGTATAGCCCCCGCGGCATAACCACACCTACCCAACTGATTATCTTAGTCTGTAACTATCGAATACTCCAAGGTACTCTCAAGCGATGCCTAAGCGGGACCCACAACTGAGTTGATCTCTCTGAGGAAAGAAATGTTTGCCGTCTAGGCCCACCTGCCCAATTGATCAACTCGGCTTGTAGCCCTAGGCAAGAGAGCAGTCGAGTCGCTTACAGCCCTTATGACCACTTGAGGAAAGCAATGTTCGCCGCCTAGGCCCACCTGCCCACTTGGTCATCTGGGTCTGTACTCGTTTCTCTTTATTATTACAGCTCTTATGACCACTTGAGGAAAGCAATGTTCGCCGCCTAGGCCCACCTGCCCACTTGGTCATCTGGGTCTGTACTCGTTTCTCTTTATTATAACAGCTCTTATGACCACTTGAGGAAAGCAATGTACGCCGCCTAGGCCCACCTGCCCACTTAGTCATCTGAGTCTGTAATCATCTCTATTGCATTACAGGGGATTATTTCATCCCATATGGTCATTATAGACTATTTGGAGGAAAAAGCAGGATTTCTATATACAACATAAACCGGACGGCTTAATACTCAAACCGGGCGGTTTGAAATAAGCAGGCACCAAGGTTTTCAAGCGGTCTGTTTCTTAATCCAGGCGGTCTGGTTATTAAACCTAGCGGTCTGAAACCAACAGGTTCAAAAGATATCATGCGGTTCGGTTTTATACCGGGCGGTTTGAAATAAGCAGATACCGAGGTTTTCAGGCGGTCTGATTCTTAATCCAGGCGGTTTGGTTATTAAGTCAGGCGGTCTAAAATCAGCAGGTTCCAAAGGTGACATGCGATTCGGTTTTTTAGATCGGATGGTTTTAAATAAAACAGGGTATTAAGATAAATATCAGGGAAACAAGCATAATCATGGCCGGCCGACCTTATTACCCGGGTTATGAATTTATCATCCTTATGGGTTTCCATTCAATTCGATCGGATAATCACAGGTTCCTTCGATCAGTCGGTTATGATTCTCATTCCAAGTATTAGATCTGCTAATCGCACGAATTCTATATACAGCCCGTGCGGCTTATCAACCAATGTTAAATATTGCTGCCATATAGATTGTTCGGGTTAAATGTTTATCGCACGATCTATCAGCTGATCTTCCAGAGACTGGATATTCCGTTTCGCAAGGCAATTACGTATGATCGGTTTATGGTCGCGCGGCTTGATTATTTTAAATTCCGGGTCGGTTATCTGGTTACATTCCCGGAGGTAGGATTTACAGCGATGCCAGCTACAAGTCGCTTAAGTTTAAAAACTGACCGCTCGGGCTGATAATGGCTCTCATGACTTGTATTTCTTTATCCTAAAAGAGCAAATATGCTTGATTTAACAGTAGCCGCGCGGCTTAATACGTTCGCAATAAGTTAGCTCTTTTTCAGAATAAACCAGATATATTCAATTCGGATTAAAAGAAGCAAGCCATACGAGTGGTTTTCTAGATACTCTACCGGAATCTTATTCTAACAGCGTGAGTCAACATTAAGTCGCACGACTTGGTTAAATTTAACACAGAAAGAGATCGCAAACAAATGCAAGTAAGTCGCAGAAAGTAGACGGATAGACAGGTAAAAACTTTTCATTTCATCAAAACATTGTTTACATTATGTTTTAAGCCGTCCGGCTAACAACATCAAGCCGGCGGCTATTCAAAAAATAAAAAAGTAAGATACAGCTACTGATCATGCGACTTGAGTTTCTTAGACGCAGGAGCACTTGAATGTTCGCTGCCATCAGTCGAAACATCAGGGGAGTAACCCTCGCTACCCGACGAGGATGAGCTACTCAATTCGCCCGACTTGCGACCAGCATCTTCTTCAGAATCGCTGGATTCGGACTCCGAGCCTCTCTCGCCACTCTTGGCCGCTGCGGGTTCCTCGACCTCATCATCCTCGTCGTCGCCCTCCTCTGAGCTAGATCCGTCGACTTTATTCTTCCCCTTGGCTTTCCGCCTGATTTTCTCCAGCTTCTTTTGCAAAATCGGATAAGCGTCCGAGAAGGTGAAATGTTCGAAACCAGGCGCGAACCCGTTGAGCTCCCGCAAGCGGTTAAAAGCATTATCAATTCCCTCAGCGACATGAGGGAAGAGTTCCTGCTGATAGACCGGGTCGGTCTCATCATACTTAGCCTGCAAAAGAAAAGAATAAGGTAAGACCGTGCGGTCTGAGAACATTGGTATTGATACTGGCCAGGTGACGACTTACCGACTCGGCTTCCTTTAGCCGCGCATTTTCTTTCTTCAATTCGGCGATTTCTTTTTCTTGAAGGGCGTTTTCTCTAATCAACCTCTTTAAGGTCATTCCCATGAAGGCGTTGGTGATGAAGCTCTCAGCACCAACCCGCGCGGCCTCCCTGGCGAGCTCTTCCTCAGGATTTTCCTCAGCCTCCTGAAGTTCCGTCGACCGAACATACCGATGCTTGCGGCCTCAGCATGACGACCCGACTTCTCGTTCGCCCAGTGGGGGAGCGCAGTGGAGATCTGGACACTATCGCTGTCCGGGTGCCAGGTTAAAACCGGGCGACCTTTTAGATCCTTCACCTTGCTAAAGGAGCGAAGAGCGGCAAAGTCGCCCGAGGAGCCCGAATCCTCCCCGTCAGACGGCAGCGACTTGTTCCTGGCTTGCCTCTTCCTCTTCTCCGTCTGAGTCAAGACTAAACCAGCCGGGCTGATCGGCTTGTTAGCAGGAACAACGGCTTGGGCTATAAAAGGAGAAGAGTCAGCACGAGAAATCGAGCGGTCAACATTGAAGTCGGAAACAAAAGGAAGCTTACTATCTTCAAGCCGAACGTTCTCTAATTCGGCGAGCAGAGGGACATAGTAGCTTATGTTAAGCCGCTCATCCTTGAGAAGCTTGCAGATCCCCATCTCCACCTCGCTTATTAGGACCGGCTGAAAGGCCTCCTCCGGCCGTACTTGCGGATTCGGGTTCAACAGACCGAGTCGACCTTCGAAGATCAGATACCTCTCCGACCAAGCTGTGACATTGTTCGCTAGGTTGACCATCTTCAACCCGCGGCAACCGAAATAAAGATGGCCTTTGAAGACGTTCGATTCAGAGTCCGGGATGGCCCGCACCGAAAATATCTTCCTGAAGAGATCCATAGAAAAGCGGACTCTCTCAAGCCGCAGGTAGGAGATGAAGCTACATATCCCGGCCATCGAGTTGGGGGAAATCTGGCCGGGAACGACTCCATAATGGTCGAAGACCATGGCAAGTTCAATCGAAATCGGGAACCTGAATCCGCAATCGAAATGGTCGATTGGGATCGCAATCTGGTTCGGGCCGGACGAATTCATCCGCTCATCCCGGAGCGGAAGCCGCGCGAGTAGCGGACTGTCCTTCATGTGCTTCTCAACGAATTCATCCAGCTCGGCTTTTGTCAAGCGGCATTCCTCGAGGTCCGCAGAATGAAAGGCCAAAGCGGCTTCGGAGCGGGTAGCAGAAGTCTTGGCAGGTCGCTTCGGCTGGCGCTTTACTCCCATCTTGAGATTTTGGTAAAAGGATTTCCGGAAGAGCGCTACTTATAAGAACAGCTGATCTGCATTTAGTAAAGGTCAAATCACGGCTAGACCGGTCAACCCGTACGGGTACATCACCACAAAAGTCAGCCACAAAGGTTAAGTGTGCCCAAGCAAGCGGATTAAAGAATCACAAGAACAGGCAGATCGGTTTATGTAAAGCAACCCGCAAACATTAATCAACACAACAAGGCAGAAAAAATAATAAGTTCGAATACTTAGGCCGCACGGCCTGAAAAACAGATCGAATATTACATAATCAGAGTTAAGCTAATTGTCCAAAGGACCGAATTGAAAAAATATTACAAGCTCATACTTTAGAGCCACTCATTACGGGCGGTTTTCACCCGGCTCGTCCTCCCTGTGAAGCCGCGCGACGTGATCGCCGATCTGGAGGACAGTTCCCTACATTTGGTTCATGTTATGATTCAGGCGGTTGATCATGCTATGAATCCGCGCGGCATCTCTCTCTACTCGCGACGCGGGGATCACGCGAGTAGGCAAGGCTGCTGCGGGCTCATAAACACTCTCAACTGGGCGGATCGTCCCGGCTACAGGGAGAGACGAACTCGTCCCTGCATCCGGGCGGCCTGACCCACGCCGGCCTTCGTCAATCATGTTGGCAGGGCGCCGACTTCCGCCGGCTTCCTTCGCCAAATGGAGGTATCTGTCCCTGTAGTATGCGCAGTCCTCCTCGAGCTTGCGGACTTCTTTCTTTCCCCGGTCAATCCGAGCGGTCAGCGCAGCCACCTGGTCTTGCTGCGCCTTTTCTTTCTCTCGGCGCTCTCTCCGCTCGGCTTCCAGCGCTGCACGGTTCTCTTTCCTTTCGGCTTCTAATTCGGCCCGAAGGGCAGCCTTTTCGTCCTGGGCGGTCTTCTCTCTCCTCCACAGCCCGCAACTGCTTGGAGAGGGTTTCCAAGTTCTTTTGAAGCCGGGACATCTCGTCCTCCATCCGGGTATCCGGCAAAGAAGAACGCAGCAGGGGAGGATCAAGAGGGGGGAGATAAGACACCAGTTCGCCCGGCTTCGGAATCAAACCACGGTCATCTGCAATAAGAGAAAATAGTCAAGGAGTGTTCAAAAGGAAACCGCTTTCATCGAATTTTCCTCGCTTTCAAGCCGCGGAAGTTTGAATTGAATTCGGGCGGACAGGTCGCCTTGCCAGCTCGGTATCGAACTTTCGGCGTTGTTCTCTCCACGATCTTTCACTTTGCCTCCGCTTAGCAGCAGAAAATTGAGCGGCGGAGGGAAAGAAGCTAGGCGACGGGTTCAACAATGAAGCGCGCGACTTGTTTCGAGGCCGCGACACGAAAAAACGAACAGAGGGGTAATCCGCTCCCCTTTTACCTTGCAGCAAAAGATTGGATTGCGGCGGGGGCGGCCTGGTGAGTTGGTCTCTTACTCGCTCCGCCTTCACCTGCATAAGTCGCAGACCGGCCGCCACGCTATCTTCAGTTGCGACCTCAGGAAGGATGGCCTCCTTAAGGCTGGTCGCATCCTCAGACAGGGCGGATCCCTTCTCTCCTGGCGGATTGGCAGCCTGCAGTTCGGAAGAAGTCCTCAGTTGTTCATCCTGCTTCTGAAAAGAATCAAAATCCTTGAGGAGGTCGCTTACGGAAATACTATGGGCATCAATCGAAACCTGGTCATTCGGCTGGGGGGAAGGAGTAATCAGGCCTTCCGAAACTTCATTCTCGTGCGACTTGCCTTGCAGGCTGTCCGCTTTCGATCTCCCGGATGCTGCTTTATTCTTGGCCTTCAACCTCTTCATTTTCTTAAGAAGCCTGTCCGCCGCGGACTCTTCCTTCTTCCTCTTATTCGACTTTTGACCGGTTGCTTTCTCCGGACTATCCTCAATGTTGACTATTGGGGTTTGCTATTCGCTCGGCCTGGGGGAGTCGATGTCTCTCCTTTATCTCTAATTTTTAAATGAAAATCCCCAGACGGGGTGACCTCCATCTTAAAGGACTCATCCCCATCGCCTTTTTGGGAAGCAGCCTCCAAATTTGTCTTACCCGGCGAAGAGGGCGGACTGTTTCTTTTATCAGAGAAGGTTGGGGGATCAGCTGGTGGCGGGTTCAGACAGCTTTCCGCATTTTTGGTCGACAAAACGACCGATTGCTCAGGAAGCAGTTCGGTCGGCTTATTCCCCTCCTGCTTAGATGACAAATCGATTGTCAACCCCACAGGCAGGTTGGTTGGGTTACTCGCAGAAGCAACGGTTACGGTCTTATCAGGCCGCTTCACCTTTCTCTTTTTCTTCTCTTTCAAGCGGTCTCTCTCGCGGTTCTTCCCGGACTTCTCCAGAACTTCCAGCTCAGCCATCAGGTTCACCATCTTTTTCGGGCTGTTCAATCCGAAAGCCCTAACCGCGATAGGCGAATAGTGACTCGTGGTAAAAATAGAGTTATGCCAGAATCGAAGCTTCTGGAACATTTATAACCAACAGGGGAAAGTCGGCGCGGTCTCCGGCTAGCACTGATATTTTCGAAATATTCACGGAAATTTAAAAATATGCGGGGATTATGTTTACCCGGGAGACCGCTTTCAAAAAGATTACTCGCAGACCGAGCGGTTTGCGAACCCAAGTCGCCCGGCATAGGCTAAGCAAGCTCCATCGGCACCAGCTAACCCAGGTCGATCGGTCTGTAATAATTCAGGCCGCCTCCAAGAACCAGAGGTGATCCAAGCCTAAGTCCTACAGGGCAAGTCGCGATCTCATGTCGGAGGTCGCGCGGTTTAGGCCACGAAGGTAAGCCAAGGTCCAAAGCCAAAGAACAGGTCGCGGTCTCAAGACAGAGACCGAGCGGGTAGAATCATCACCTTGGCTGCATCATCTCCAACTTCTGGTCAAACAAGTCGGAAGGTCAGGCCGCCAAGCCGCGCGGCTTATTTTCTTTCCTTCTTTGTGTATCCCGTCACCGCCTGCCCGTTTCTCCTGTACCCGGGCAGGCGGTTATTCTATCCCTGCCCGCTCGGGCAGGCCCCCAAGCCTATAAATAGGGGGCGACACTGTTCCCAAGGCACGCACACTCGAATCTAAGAGCTCGCTTGTTTGAGCTGCGGACTCGAGTTTCCCGTCTTGCGGACTGTCTGACCGGCCGGCTTCTCTTTTTCTGCACTTACAGCCCGCTGTAATCACTTTTCTTTAATCAAATGAAAGCCGTCGCAGGAGTGGCATTTGTCGCGGCGGGCGAAGTCTGGCCTTGACCGCTGCTAGCGGTCTCATCTTTCTACGCAAAAAGTAACCGGCAACCCGCAGCCTCCGGTTTCCCTCGGAGGTGCATTCTCGGATTCAACATTACCCAATCTAGTTCATTTAGTGGTCGATATACATTGAGTTGTAGTGGTAATGTGGGATTTAGCTCCACCTGGCACCAAAACATCAAACATCTATAACTTTTGATCCGGTTGTCCGAATTTTGCCCAAAACACCTTTTCGCAATGAGCTCAGAGTCATACATTCTATGGAGAATAGGATTTACTCAATCGAGTTCATTTAGAGGTCGGTGGATAGTGGATTGCAGTGAAAATGAGAGATTTTGTTCCAATTGACACCTAAACTTAAAACATCCATAAATTTGATCTGGTTGTCAGATTTTTGCCCACAACACCATTTCGGAATGAGATCGGAGCCCTGCATCTAATGGACAGCAAGTTTTACCCATTCTAGTTCGTTTAGTGGTTGATCTATAGTGGGTTGCAGTGGTAATGTGGGATTTAGCTCCAAATGACACATACACTTCAAACAAACAGAACTCTTGATCCAGTTGCCCAATTTTTGCCCACAATACATTTTAGAATGAGCTGGCCTACATCCAGTGGAGAGTAGGATATAACCCTTCAAGTTCATTTATTGTTCGATATACAGTGGGTTCCAGTGGTTATGCGGGTTGGTAATAAGGTATTTAGCTTAAGAGGAGACCTAATCTTCAAATATCCGTAACTTTTGATCCGGTTGTCCGATTTTCGCCCACAATACCTTTTCTGAATGAGATCGGAGCCCAAAATCCAATGGAGAACAATTTTAACCCATTCAAGCTCGTTTAGAGGTCGATATACAATGGGTTGTACTGGTAATACTAGACTTAGCTCCAAATGACACATAAATTTCAAAATGAAAGAATTTTAGATGCGGTTTGTAGTGAAAGTAAGATATTTAGCTACAAATGACACTCAAACTGTAAACATCAATAACTTTTGGTCCGGTTGTCTGATTTTACCCCCACAACACCTTTTAGGAATGAGCTCGGAGCCCTACAATCATTGAAGCACAAGTTTTACCCATTGCAGCTCATTTAGTTGTTGATATATAGCGGGTTGCACTGGTAATGCAAAATTTAGCTCCAAATGACACCTAAACTTGAAACAGCCATAACTTTTGATCTGGTTTCATAATTTTTCCTCACAAAACCTCTTCGAAATGAGCTCTGAGCCATACATTCAATTGAGAGCAAGTTTTACCCAATCTAGTTCATTTAGTGGTCGATATACATTGAGTTGTAGTGGTAATGTGGGATTTAGCTCCACCTGACACCAAAACTTCAAACAGCTATAACTTTTGATCCGGTTGTCCGAATTTTGCCCAAAGCACCTTTTCGCAATGAGCTCAGAGCCATACATTCTATGGAGAATAGGATTTACTCGATCGAGTTCATTTAGAGGTCGGTGGATAGTGGATTGCAGTGAAAATGAGGGATTTTGCTCCAATTGACACCTAAACTTAAAACATCCATAAATTTGATCCGGTTGTCAGATTTTTGCCCACAACACCATTTCGGAATGAGATCGGAGCCCTGCATCTAATGGACAACAAGTTTTACCCATTCTAGTTTGTTTAGTGGTTGATCTATAGTGGGTTGCAGTGGTAATGTGGGATTTAGCTCCAAATGACACATACACTTCAAACAGACAGAACTCTTGATCTAGTTGCCCAATTTTTGCCCACAACACCTTTTAGAATGAGCTCGGAGGACTACATCCAGTGGAGAGTAGGATATAACCCTTCAAGTTCATTATTGTTCGATATACAGTGGGTTCCAGTGGTTATGCGGGTTGGTAATAAGGTATTTAGCTTAAAAGGAGACCTAATCTTCAAAAATCCATAACTTTTGATCCAGTTTTCCGATTTTCGCCCACAATACCTTTTCGGAATGAGATCGGAGCCCAAAATCCAATGGAGAACAATTTTAACCCATTCAATCTCGTTTAGAGGTCGATATACAATGGGTTGTACTGGTAATACTAGATTTAGCTCCAAATGACACATAAATTTCAAAATGTAAGAATTTTAGATGCGGTTTGTAGTGAAAGTAAGATATTTATCTACAAATGACACTTAAACTGTAAACATCAATAACTTTTGGTCCGGTTGTCTGATTTTACCCCCCTACAACACCTTTTAGGATTGAGCTCGGAGCCCTACATTCATTGAAGCACAAGTTTTACCCATTGCAGCTCATTTAGTTGACGATATATAGCGGATTGCAGTTGTAATGCAAAATTTAGCTCCAATGACACCTAAACTTGAAACAGCCATAACTTTTGATCTGGTTGCCTGATTTTCTCTCACAAAACCTCTTCGAAATGAGCTCCGAGCCATAAATTCAATGGAGAGCAAGTTTTACCCAATCTAGTTCACTTAGTGGTCGATATACATTGAGTTGTAGTGGTAATGTGGGATTTAGCACCAACTGGCACCTAAACTTCAAACAGCTATAACTTCTCATCTGGTTGTCCGGATTTTTCCCAAAACACCTTTTCGCAATGAGCACAGAGCCATACATTCTATGGAGAATCAGATTTACTCGATCGAGTTCATTTAGAGGTCGGTGGATAGTGGATTGCAGTGGAAATGAGGGATTTTGCTCCAAATGACACCTAAACTTAGAACATCCTTAAATTTGATCCGGTTGTCAGATTTTTGCCCACAACACCTTTTCGGAATGAGATCGGAGCCCTGCATCCAATGGACAACAAGTTTTACCCATTCTAGTTTGTTTAGTGGTTGATCTACAGTGGGTTGCAGTGGTAATGTGGGATTTAGCTCCACATGACACATAAACTTCAAACAGACAGAACTCTTGAACCAGTTGCCCAATTTTTGCCCACAATACCTTTTAGAATGAGCTCGGAGGCCTACATCCGGTGGAGAGTAGGATATAACCATTCAAGTTCATTTATTGTTCGATATACATTGTGTTCCAGTGGTTATGCGGGTTGGTAATAAGGTATTTAGCTTGAAAGGAGACCTAATCTTCAAATATCCGTAGCTTTTGATACGGTTGCCCGATTTTCGCCCACAATACCTTTTCGGAATGAGCCCAAAATCCAATGGAGAACAATTTTAACCCATTCATGCTCGTTTAGAGGTCGATATACAATGGGTTGTACTGGTAATACTAAATTTAGCTCCAAATGACACATAAATTTCAAAATGAAAGAATTTTAAATGCGGTTTGTAGTGAAAGTAAGAGATTTAGCTACAAATGACACTATAACTTTAAACATCAATAACTTTTGATCTGGTTGTCTGATTTTACCCCCCACAACACCTTTTAGGAATGAGCTCGGAGCCCTACATTCCTTGAAGCACAAGTTTTACCCATTGCAGCTCATTTAGTTGTCGATATATAGCGGTTGCACTGGTAATGCGAAATTTAGCTCCAAATGACACCTAAACTTGTAACAGCCATAACTTTTGATCAGGTTGTCTGATTTTTTCTCACAAAACCTCTTCGAAATGAGATCCAAGCCATACATTCAATAGAGAGCAAGTTTTACCCAATCTAGTTCATTTAGTGGTCGATATACATTGAGTTGTAGTGGTAATATGGGATTTAGCTCCAACTGGCACCTAAACTTCAAACAACTATAACTTTGATCCGGTTGTCCGGATTTTGCCCAAAACACTTTTTCGCAATGAGCTCAGAGCCATACATCCTATGGAGAATAGGATTTACTCTATCATGTTCATTTAGAGGTCGGTGGATAGTGGATTGCAGTGGAAATGAGGGATTTTGCTCCAATTGACACCTAAACTTAAAACATCCATAAATTTGATCCGGTTGTAAGAATTTTGCCCACAACACCTTTTCAGAATGAGATCGGAGCCCTGCAACTAATGGACAACAAGTTTTACCCATTCTAGTTCGTTTAGTGGTTGATCTACAGTGGGTTGCAGTGGTAATGTGGGATTTAGCTCCAAATGACACAAACTTCAAACAGACAGAACTCTTGATCCAGTTGCCCATTTTTTGCCCACAATACCATTTAAAATGAGCTCGGAGGCCTACATCCAGTGGAGAGTAGGATATAACCATTCAAGTTCATTTTTTGTTCGATATACATTGGGTTCCAGTGGTTATGTGGGTTGGTAATAAGGTATTTAGCTTGAAAGGAGACATAATCTTCAAATATCCGTAACTTTTGATCCGGTTGTCTGATTTTCGCCCACAATACCTTTTCGGAATGAGATCGGAGCCCAAAAACCAATGGAGAATAATTTTAACCCATTCAAGCTCGTTTAGAGTTCGATACACAATGGGTTGTACTGGTAATACTGGATTTAGCTCCAAATGTCACATAAATTTCAAAATGAAAGAATTTTAGATGCGGTTTGTAGTGAAAGTAAGAGATTTAGCTACAAATGACACTCAAACTTTAAACATCAATAACTTTTGATCCTATTGTCTGATTTTACCCCCACAACACCTTTTAGGAATGAGCTCGGAGCCCTACTATTGGGTCCGAAATTGCACCTCCGAAGGAAATCGGAGGCTGCGGGCTGTCGGTTACTTTTAACTTAGAGAATTCGAGACCGCTAGCAGCGGTCAAGGCCAGACTTCGCCCATCATGGCGAATGCCACTCCTGTGACGGGCTTTCCTTTGATTGAAGTAAAGACATTACAGTGGGCTGCAAGAGCAGAAAAGAAGAAGCCGGCCGGTCAGACAGGTCGCAAGACGGGAAACTCGAGACCACAGCTCAAATAAGCGAGCTCCTGGATTCGAGTGTGTGTGCATTGGTAACGTTGCCACCCCCTATTTATAGGCTTGGGGGCCTGCCCGAACGGGAAGGGATAAAATAACCGCCTGCCCGGGTACAGGAGAAACGGGCAGGCGGTGACGGGATACAGAAAGGAAAAAAGAAAGAAGCCGCGCGGCTTGGCGGCTTGCACTTCCGATCTGTCTTGACCACGGGCTGAAGATGCTGCGTTTAAGGCGATGATGCAACCCGGGCGGTCTCCGACTTGAGACCGCGGCTTGCCTTTTGGACTTGGCCTTGGTAGTCTTCATGGCGCAACCCGGGCGATCACCGACTTGAGACCGCGGCTTGCCCTTTGGACTTGGGCCTTGCTGGTCTTCATGGTGTAACCGGGGCGGTCTCTGACTTGAGATCGCGGCTTGCCCTTTGGATTTGGGCCTTGGTGGTCTTCATGGTGCAACCCGGGCGGACTCCGACTTGAGACCGCGGCTTGCCTTTTGGACTTGGGCCTTGCTGGTCTTCATGGTGCAACCCGTGCGGTCTCCGACTTGAGACCGCGGCTTGCCTTTGGGACTTGGCCTTGGTGATCTTCAATCTTTGGAGGCGATCTGAATCATGTCAGGCCGCCCAGTTTGTGCTGGTTGGTGCTGATGGACCTTGTTAAATCTGAACCGGGCGACTTGTATCCTCAGACTGCCCGGTCAGCGAGTAGTGCTATTCGGAAGCGGACTTCCGGGTAAACATAATCCCCGCATATTTTCAAACTCCGAAGAGATTTCAAAAATATTAGTTCAAGCCGGAGACCGCGCCGATCTTGCCTTGTGGATTATAAATGTTCTGGAAGCTTCTATATCCGCATAATTGCAACGCTATCACGAGTCACTACTCGCCTCTCGCGGTCAGAACTTTCCGACTAAATAGTCCGATCATGACGGTGGATCTTATGGCTGAGTTCAAAAATCGCCAGAAACCGAGCAAAGACCGTGGGGAGATCGCCCAAAGGATAAAAAGAAGAGGAGGAAGACCCAGCCTGACAAAACAGTGACCATTGCCTCTACGGGTAGGCCGACCGACCTGCTCCCTGCGCTGACAGTCGATTTATCGACTAGAAATGAAGCGGGTTGCTCGAACCTGCCCCCAACTGATCTTCCTGCCCTTTCTGATAAGGTAACCAACCCGCCCCCTCCTCCAGATAAGACAGACTCGGAAGCCGCCATCCTGAAGGCCGACGGGGATGATTCTTTTAAAATGGAGATCACTCCCTCTGGTGTATACCACCTGAAGGTAAGAGATGAAGGAGGAGAAGTGGTTGACTCCCCTAAGCTGACCGGTCAGCAGGGCCCGGTAGTGAATATTGAGGACATCCCGGTTTCCTCAAAACAAGCCGGCCAGGAGTCGACCAAGAAGAGGAAAAGAGCTGAGACAACGGCGGACAGGCTTCTGAAAAAGGTGAAGAGCCTAAAGGCCAAAAATAAAGCGGCTTCCAGGAAACCGGGAGCGGGTTACCTGCAAAGCAATGCGCGCGACAAAGAAGTTTCAGAGGGAGTAATTACTCCTTCACCCAAGTCGGGCGACCAGGTCCCTACCGATGTGCATAGCATATCTGTAAGTGATATCATTAGAGACTTTGATTCCCTTAAGAAGCAAGACGATCTACTGAGAACTTCTGTCGATTAGCATGCTGCTGATCCTCCTGGAGAGGAGGAGGCCGCCCTGGCTGAGGATGCGGCCAGCATTAAGGAGGCCGCCTTGGCTGAAGATGCGGCCAGAACTAAGGAGGCATCCCTAGCCGAGGACGCGACAAGAATCGAGAAGGCCGCACCGGCTCCCGAGGATTCTGTGATGACCGGGCTCCGGTTTATAAAAGCGAAGGCGGAAAAAGTAAGAGATCAGCTGAACAGACTGCCTCCATCGCCGCCCAATCTTCTCTTGCAAGGTAAAGAGGTCGCGGACTACCGCCCTATTCGTTTTTTCAAAACGCGGTCCCGAAACAAGTCGCACGACTTGTTGCTAAACCCGTTACCAAGTTTCTTTCCCTCCGCTCCTCAATTTTCTGTTTCCAAGCGGAGGCAAAGCGAGAGATCGTGGAGAGTGTTGGAACATGGTCTTCCGCATCTCCTAGGTTTGAGAATAACAAATCCTACGTGTATTTAATCTTGTGTGTTCAAGTGTGCAGGTTTACTAGGTCCACATGACTCAAGGAGTACACATGTTGACTGCCCCCAAATTTGAGGCCAAAATTCGAACGAGCTCACTATCGCCGGCGGTAGCGATAACTCCCGGCGATAGCGTTGATTAGCACGATTCCGGCTGTGTTTTTAGAAAGAGCTAGCGCCAGGCGGTAGCGGATAGCGCTGGCGGTAGCATGGCACATATGAGGCATAGAGCAAAATGTTGCCTTGGATTGAAGATCCTCCCGCGCAAATTGTTTCTTAATCCGGGCTAGCGCCGGCGGTAGCGCTAGCGCCGGCGGTAGCGCTGAGGCTATAAATTGGATACTTTGGCTCCGAATTCTTCATCCTCCTACAATCCCAAACTCCAGAGCTTCGTGTCACAGCAGAGAGAGGAAGATTCAGAGCGATACTCCCACAATTCCATAAAGCCTTAAGGAGATCCGTGGAGAAGATTTCAACACGCTTCATCATCGTGACGAAAGGCCGCATCGACTATGATCATACTCTGCGGGCCTTCGTCCACTTCTCCAAGAGATCCACATAGAGGGAGTTTTTATATTATTGTCTTTTTCATTTCACATCTTTTCTTGTAATCGTTTAAGTGAAATCGCCTCGTGTTGGCGACTAGGTCTGGGGTAGGACTTAGGGCTGAAATTCGCCTCGTGTTGGCGACTAGATCTAGGCTAGGTCTAGGGGGTGCTCGAGGCCTTTCTGGGGATAGATTGGCTAGAGCGGCTTGAGGCCGTATCTGGGGAGAGATCGGCTAAAGCCAACCGGTTCGTGGGGATACGAGTCGGTATAGAAAACGAAAAAGAGTTTTTATTATTCGCTTTCGATTTCTAGCGTCATTGAGATCAAGTTTTGTAAAACTTATTTAATATCAATAAAGCTTGTCTCTCTTTTTGTTTTACTTAACTTCGTGTTTTAATGTCGCAATATTCCAAAGTTTTCTAAATAAAATATAAAGTTTTTGAAAACCCTTATTCACCCCCCCCCCTCTCTAAGGGCACCTACAGATCCAACAAGTGGTATCAGAGCTAGGTTATTCTAATCGGCTTAACAACCGGGAATAATGGCGTCTCATGATCTCGCTTCTACTAGTGGGGGAGATTTTTGTGAAGAGGAAAAATCACTTGCACCACCTTTATTTGAAGGGACAAATTATAAAGGATGGAAAATCTTAATTGAAAAATTTATTAAAACTGTAGACATCGAAGTTTGGAATTTAGCAATAGCAAGACCTGCAAATGAATCAAATAAAAAAGAACTTCAATTAAATGCAAAAGCTAAACACTATTTGTTTTGCGGTCTATCTAATGAAATTTTCAAATTAATATATTGTTTTTCAAGTGCATATAAAGTATGGCAATTTCTTGAAGAAATGTATGATTCTCCATCTACAGGTATGGAACAATCGCAAGAGCCGGAGAATATGCAAGCGTGCACAAATCATCAAGAATGCCCTCCTCATGACGAATCAATGGAGCACACATCAAAGGAAAGAGAAGAAGAAATCTTACTTTTGGAAGAGAAGTGCCAAGAAGAAGACAAAGGAACATTATGTTCAAATCCTCCCTCATCCAAAAGCAATGTAAGGAAATCAAACTTCATCGCTTGTACTTCTGTCTCTTCATTACAATTGCTACAGAATACAAAGCGCAAAATAAAGGAATTAAAAAATGCTAATAAACTCTTGCGCTTAGAAAATAAAAATTTAAAAGCAAAAGTTAAAGTAGTATCAAAATGTGATTTATCTAGCTTTACTCATGTCACTAAAAAACCTTGTCTTGATTGTAATGATATTAAAGACAAATTTAAGGAACTTGAAAAAGAAATTATTTTATAAGAGAACAAAATGAAAAATTATGTTTAGAAAATTCATCTTTGATAAATGATTGTGCTAAGTGTAAAGAATACAAAATTGAAATTAAAGAGATGGATGAAACATTTGATGAATATAGAAACAACTATCAAGATCATATTGATTCAATTGTTTCCACTCTTAAAAATAGCACAATCGCTTATAATAAAGCTAGACATAATTTTAAAATTAAAAATGATGAATTAAAATCAAAAAATCAACTTGCTTATGAAAATTGTAAATACAAATTCTCAATATCAAACTATATCTAAAAACAAGTTGAATATGAATATGAACATCTTACCTAAGTCTAAAAATGGGAGTAAGGAACATAAAGGATTTGTAAATCAAAATCAAAATCACCATTATTTACAGAATTATGTATCTCCTAAAGTAAAATCAAATATGCAAAAATTTCCTATGAAAAATGATTTCAAATGTCATCATTATTTTAAGCCTAAGTTTAATGAATATGGAAATTTAATGCAAAATTATAATATTAAACCTATGTATGAGTGGAGATCCAAAATTAAAGATGAAACATCAACTCCACTTGAAAGGGTCCATTCGTACTTGTCTCCCCAAAAGCCATCTCGCTATATTTGGGTACCCAAAGGAACCATCCCACGTGGTCCTCTTTGGATACCTAAATCTCTTATTCATTAGTATCCCATCATTTGCATGAAGTAGAAATCAATTAAAAATGAAATATCATTTCTCTACTTCATGATATGCTTAAACCTTCTTTTTGTTTATTTTCTTTTGTTTTTAAACTATCATGCTATGATCATTTTATATGTTTTGTGATATGACTTTCTCATATTAAACCAAAATTCATAAATAAATCAAATTGAATAAAATTGAATAAATAGTCATGTCATTTTTCAAGTGATCTACTTATCCTTTTATTTCTATCCTTCTAAATCCATTTCCTAAAAGTCTTATAAAATTTGAAAAACTAAATTTGTTATATGAAATTATTGCCAAGACTAATGAAAATATTTTAATGGATTTAAAAGGTTTATTAAAGGGCTTAGGCTAAAGATTAAAATGTGAAATGTGTTGATCTTGTTAGCCCTTGTAATGAAGAAAAATATTTTTCACAAAATGCATGATTAATCCGTATCCAAACTCATCATCCTAGCATCACCTTTTGGTTTATGCTTGTGTATCTATGCTAGGTACAACATTTATGATACTATGTGATTTGAAATCATAATAGAATACAAAAATTCCATCAATCACATAGTTTATGGATTAATCATTAGAACATATATTATTTGGCTTATTCGAACATGCTATCTTGTGCTTACATTTCCTATTAGTTTCAACTTACATTATATTGATAAATATAAGCCCTAGAAAAATGAAAATGAAAATATAAGAAAATATATATCATGCATTGTCAAGTCACATACTAAATCGCTAATATTTCATGCAATATGCACTAGCCAAACATCTCCTAAAATTCTGATATTTTTGCATGAAACTACTATTGAGACACCTAATCAGGATCACCAATTAAAAATTCCAAAATCATAAAAAATCGTTCACTGTCTCCCGCGCTAGCGCTAGCGCCCATATTCATTTTTCTGTGATTTTAAAATTTTGTAAAATTCTTAAAAATATATTAATCTATATGTACTATTTAGCTTTGCACTTCTAATTTTATTTTATTTTTGAAAAATCAAATACAAAAATACAAAAGCCAAACTACAAAAATATTATATGTTTTGCCTTTGTGTTTTGTCATTTGTTTAAATTCTATTTCTAAAAGCAAAAATCAAATCTAAAAATATAAAACAAAAAATTATCAAAAATTGTTATTTTTGAACTTAACTTTTACTTGTATCTTGCGAAAGAGTGATTTGGGCTATCATCCCATCATATCACCTAGTACCGGGCGAACCTCTCACAAGGTAGTCCTCGGGAAGTCCAAGATCAACTTTATAAGTTCAAACTTTAAATAAAAATTATTCTTCAAAAATATCAAAAATATTGTATGGACTTCATTGATAATCAAACATGATTTAGTCTATTATTTAGAAATTCTACAATGTTGCAATTTCTCTCTTCAAACTACGTTGAACATTGTTTTCATCATGCTTTGATATATCTATGAATATGTGCATCAATTATAGTTTAAAAGTTGTGTAGGATCAAGCTTAGCATGCCTCTAAGTATGAGAAATGCTTTATGTTTGATAATGATATTTATTCACTCACCTTTTTTGGCATTGTCTACATATGTATTTAATCTAAGAATGCTTGTGTATGTTTTGTATTAGTACAAATAAATAAAAACTGCACAAGTATCTTACCTACACTCCTTATTTTGCACTCTTAAAAATTAAGAAAAGTGGTTATGTTTTTCATAAATTCTATTGATTTGCAAAACAAGTGTATTCGGAGAACTTTGTACAAACCAAAATTATAAAATAAATGACAAAGATAACTCCACCAAGCACTACTTGAACCTCCTGATAAGTCTTAATAAGCATTGTGAGGTTGAGCACCTTGGAAAGAATAATAAAGTGTCTTGTGCAAATCCAATATTTCTTTCAAAAATAAGAAAAACCACTTTCTCTTAAGTACACCGGATCACTAGTCTCAAAATTCAAAATAAAATATGTGATCCCCCAAGCACTACTTTGCACCCTGATAAGTCTTGATGAGCATTGTGTGTGCAAAGCACCTTGGTAGTTGTACATTTTTTTTGTGCATTAAAGTGTGTGGAGTAAAATTATTTGTGTTTTGTTGTGCTTCTACTTTACATATCTCTTGTATTTTTTATTAAAACAATTGTATACTCTACTCAAAAATACACTTATGTGCACATCATTATCTTACATAACACTTCTTCTCATGAGTATTGGATCCTAATGCTAATTCTATATTACTCTTTACTTATAAAATGCACTAGATAACCTAGCATGTTTTCTATGATGTTTGGTATGATTTGAAATTGTGAATTGAAATAACATTGTAGTAATCTCTTTATGATAATATTATTTCATGCTTGGTTATTTTCTTGTCAACCATAAGGGTCCGTTCGTTTGGACGGAATTGGAATTCGATATTGGAATTGAATATTGATAAATATTGTGGAATTAAATATTGGTGACTAATTCTAATTCCAACGTTCGCCTAATAAACAATATTGTTGAATATTGTGGAATTAATCAATACTTTTGTTCGTTTGTTAAATAAAATTCAATTTAAGAATTGAAAAATATTACGAATAAGCTAATATTTATCGCATATATCATAAACAAATGTATGTCATGATGACGATTTTTTCCGCCCGAGCGCATTTTTTTTGCACAACCGCGATTTTTTTGCCCGGCCGCGCATTTTTTGCCCGGGCTCATTTTTTCGCCCGGGCGCGATTTTGTATCCCGGGCACGATTTTTTAGCCCGGACGCTATTTTTTTCCCGGGTTCAATTTTTCCACCCGCCCGGCCGAAAAAAACTCGCATAGGTGATAAAAGCGCGTCCCAGCAAAAAATCGCTCCCCGGTGAAAAATCGCGCCCGAAAAATAGCACTCGAGCAAAAAAATCTCGTAGGGCGAAAAAAACTCGCCTGGGCAAAAAAAATCGCTCCCGGCCAAAAAAATCTTGCCCGGGCGAAAAAATTGCGCTAGGGCGAAAAAATTGCGCGCGGGCAAAAAAATCGCTCCCTGACAAAAAATTGCGTTTGAGCGAAAAAATTGCGCCGGGTCGAAAAACTCTCCCCTGGGAGAAAAATTCGCGCTCGGGCGAAAAATTCGCGTCCCGGCGAAAAAATCGCGCCCGGGCGAAAAAATCGCGTCCAGCCCAAAAAACCCTCTTGGGGGAAAAAATCGCACCCGGGTGAAAAAATTGCCCCCGGGTGAAAAAATCGCTTCCGGTCGAAAAAATTGCGCCCGGGCGAAAAACGCGCGCTCGGGTGAAAAACGCGCGCCCCGGAGAAAAACGCGCGCCCCGGCGACGAACGCGCGCCCCGATGAAAAACTCGCGCCCTAACAAAAAATTGCCCGCCCGGGTGAGAAAACATGCGCCCGGGCGAAAAACGCGCACCCGGGCGAAAAAACGCGCGCCAAAGAGAAAAACGCGCGCCAAGGCGAAAAACGCGCTGTTGAGTCCGAGAATGCACCTCCGAGGGAAACCGGAGGCTGCGGGTTGCCGGTTACTTTTTAGATGGAAAGATGAGACCGCTAGCAGCGGTCAAGGCCAGACTTCGCCCGCCGCGGCGAATGCCACTCCTGCGACGGGCTTTCCTTTGATTAAAGAAAAGTGATTACAGCGGGCTGTGAGTGCAGAAAAGAGAAGTCGGCCGGTCAGACAGTCCGCAAGACGGGAAACTCGAGTCCGCAGCTCAAACAAGCGAGCTCCTGGATTCGAGTGTGCGTGTCTTGGGAATAGTGCCGCCCCCTATTTATAGGCTTGGGGGCCTGCCCGAGCGGGCAGGGATAGAATAACCGCCTGCCCGGGTACAGGAGAAACGGGCAGGCGGTGACGGTATACACAAGGAAGGAAAGGAAATAAGCCGCGCGGCTTGGCGGCCTGCCCTTCCGATTTGTCTGACCAGAAGTTGGAGATGATGTAGCCAAGGTGACGATTCTACCCGCTCGGTCTCTATCTCGAGACTGCGACCTGTTCTTTGGCTTTGGACCTTGGCTTGCCTCCGTGGCATAAACCGTGCGACCTCCGACTTGAGACCACCTCTGGTTCTTGGAGGCGGCCTGAATTATTACAGACCGCTCGACCTGTGTTAGCCGATGCCGATGGAGCTTGCTTAGCCCGAGCCGGGCGACTTGGATCTGCAAACCGCTCGGTCTACGAGTAATTCTCTTGAAAGCGGTCTCCCGGGTAAACATAATCCCCGCATATTTTTAAATTTCCGTGAAGATTTCGAAAATATCAGTGCTAGCCGGAGACCGCGCCGCCTTCACCCCGTTGGATATAAATGTTCCAGAAGCTTCGATTCTGGCATAACCTTATTGTTACCACGAGTCACTACTCGCCTATTGCGGTTAGGGCTTTCGGACTGAACAACCCGAAAAAGATGGTGAACCTGATGGCCGAGCTGGAAGCTTTCGAGAAGTCCGGGAAGAACCGCGAGAGAGACCGCGCGAAAGAGAAGAAGAAGAAAAAGGTGAAGCGGCCTGATAAGACCGTAACCATTGCTTCTGCGAGCAAACCGACCGACCTGCCTGCAGATTTGACAATCGTCTTGTCATCTAAACAGGAGAAGGATAAGCCGACCGAACTGCTTCCTGAACAAACAGTCGTCCCGTTGACTGAAAACAAGGCGAGCTGTCTGAACCCGCCCCCAGCTGATCCCCAGACCTTCTTTGATAAAGGAAACAACCCGCCTTCTCCGCCGGGTAAGACGGACTTGGAGGCTGCTTCCCAGAAAGGCGATGGGGATGAGTCCTTTAAGATGGAGATCACCCCGTCCGGGGATTTTCATTTAAAAATTAGAGATAGAGGAGAAACAGTCGACTCCCCCAGGCCGAGCGAACAGAAAACCCCAGTAGTCAACATCGAGGATAGTCCGGAGAAAGCAACCGGTAAAAAGTCGAATAAGCGGAAGAAGGAAGAGTCCGCGGCGGACAGGCTCCTCAAGAAAATGAAGAGGCTGAAGGCCAAGAACAGGGCAGCATCCGGGAAACCAAGAGCGGACAGCCTGCAAGGCAAGTCGCGCGAGAATGAGGTCTCAGAGGGCATGATTACCCCCTCCCCCCAGCCGAGCGACCAGGTTCCAGTCGATGCCCATAGCATTTCCGTAAGTGACCTCCTCAAAGATTTCGATTCCTTTCAGAAGCAAGATGACCAGCTGAGAACTTCTTCCGAACTGCAGGCTGCCAACCCGCCTGGAGAAAAAGGGGCCGCCCTGTCTGAGGATGCGACCAGCCTAAAGGAGGCCACCCTTCCTGAGGTCGCGACTGAAAAAATCATACCGGCGCCTGAAGACACCGTGACGGCCGGGCTTCGGCTTTTACAAGCGAAGGCGGAGAGAGTGAGGGATCAGCTGAACAAGCCGCCGCCACCGCCCAATCTTTTCTTGCAAGGTAAAGGGGTCACGGATTATCGCCCCGTTCGCTTTTTCATGCCGCGGCCTCGAAACAAGTCGCGCGCTGCTTTGTTGAACCCGTCGCCCAGCTTCTTTCCCTCCGCTGCTCAATTTTCTGCCGCTAAGCGGAGGCAGAGCGAGAGATCATGGAGAGAGCAACGCCGGAAATTTGATACCGAACTGGCAAGGCGACCCATCAACCCGAATTCAATTCAAACCGCCGCGGCTTGTAAGCGAGGAAAATTCGATGAGAGCGGTTTCCTTTTGAATACTCTTTGACTATTTTCTCTTATTGCAGATGTCCGCGGTTCGATTCCGGAGCCGGGCGAACTGGTTTCCTATCTTCCTCCTCTTGATCTGCCCCTGCTGCGTCCTTCTTTGCCGGATACCCGGATGGAGGACGAGATGTCCCGGCTTCAAAAGAACCTGGAAACCCTCACCAAGCAGTTGAGGGCTGTGGAGGAGAGAGAGAAGACCGCCCAGGATGAAAAGGCTGCCCTTCTGGCCGAATTAGAAGCCGAAAGGAAGGAGAACCGTGCAGCGCTGGAGGTCGAGCGGAGAGAGCGCCGAGAGAAAGAAAAGGCGCAGCAAGACCAGGTGGCTGCGCTGACCGCTCGAATTGACCGGGGAAAGAAAGAAGTCTGCAAGCTCGAGGAGGACTGCGCATATTACAGGGACAGATACCTCCATTTGGCGAAGGAAGCCGGCGGAAGTCGGCGCCCTGCCAACATGATTGATGAAGGCCGGCGTGGGTCAGGCCGCCCGGATGCAGGGATGAGTTCGTCTCTCCCTGTAGCCGGGACGATCCGCCCAGTTGAGAGTGTTTATGAGCCCGCAGCAGCCTTGCCTTCTCGCGTGATCCCCGCGTCGCGAGTAGAGAAAGATGCCGCGCGGATTCATAGCATGATCTACCGCCTGAATCATAACATGAACCAAATGCAGGGAACTGTCCTCCAGATCGGCGATCACGTCGCGCGGCTTCATAGGGAGGACGAGCCGAGTGAAAACCGCCAGTAATGAGTGGCTTGTAATATGATATTTTTTCAATTCGGTCCTTTGGACAATTTGCTCAACTCTGATTACGTAATATTCGGTCTGTCTTTCAGGTCGTGCGACCTAAGTATTCGAACTTATTATTTTTTCTGCCTTGTTGTGTTGATTAATGTTTGCGGGTTTCTTTACATAAACCGATCTGCCTGTTCTTGTGATTCTTTAATCTGCTTGCTTGGGCACACTTAATCTTTGTGGCTGACTTTTGTGGTGTTGTACCCGTACGGGTTGACCGGTCTAGCCGTGATTTGACCTTTACTAAATGCAGATCAGCTGTTCTTATAAGTAGCGCTCTTCCGGAAACCCTTTTACCGAAATCTCAAGATGGGAGTAAAGCGCCAGCCGAAGCGACCTGCCAAGACTTCTGCTACCCGCTCCGAAGCCGCTTTGGCCTTTCATTCTGCAGACCTCGAAGAATGCCGTTTGACAAAAGCCGAGCTGGATGAATTCGTTGAGAAGCACATGAAGGACAGTCCGCTACTCGCGCGGCTTCCGCTCCGGGATGAGCGGATGAATTCGTCTGGCCCGAACCAGATTGCGATCCCAATCGACCATTTCGATTGCGGATTTAAATTCCCGATTTCGATTGAGCTCGCCATGGTCTTTGACCATTATGGAGTTGTTCCCGGCCAGATTTCTCCCAACTCGATGGCCGGGATATGTAGCTTTATTTCTTACTTGCGGTCTGAGAGAGTCCGCTTCTCTATGGATCTCTTCAGGAATATATTTTCGGTGCGGGCCATCCCGGATTCTGAATCGAATGTCTTCAAAGGCCATCTCTATTTCGGCTGCCGCGGGTTGAAGATGGTCAACCTTGCGAACAAGGTCACAGCCTGGTCAGAGAGATACCTGATCTTCGAAGGCCGACTCGGTCTGTTGAACCCGAATCCGCAAGTGCGGCCGGAGGAGGCCTTTCAACCGGTCGCAATAAATGAAGTGGAGAAGGGAATTTGCAAGCTTCTCAAGGATGAGCGGCTTAACATAAGCTACTACATCCCTCTACTTGCTGAGCTTGAGAACGTTCGGCCTGAAGATAGTAAGCCCCCCTTTGCTTCCGACTTCAATGTTAACTGCTCGATCTCTCGTGCTAATCCTTCTCCTTTTATAGCCCAAGCCGCCGTTCCTGCTAACAAACCGATCAGTCCGGCCGGTTTGGTCTTGACTCAAACGGAGAAGAGGAAGAGGCAAGCCAGGAATAAGCCGCTGCCGTCTGACGAGGAGGACTCGGGCTCCTCGGGCGACTTTGCTGCCCTTCGCTCCTTTAGCAAGGTGAAGGATCTGAAAGGTCGCCCGGTTTTAACCTGGCACCCGGACAGCGATAGTGTCCAGATCTCCACTGCGCTCCCCCACTGGGCGAACGTGAAGTCGGGTCGTCATACTGAGGCCGCAAGCATCGGTATGTTCGGTCGACGAAACTTCAGGAGGCTGAGGAAAATCTCCGAGGAAGAGCTCGCCAGGGAGGCCGCGCGGGTTGGTGCTGAGAGTTTCATCACCAACGCCTTTATGGGAATGACCCTAAAGAGGTTGATTAAAGAAAACGCCCTTCAAGAAAAAGAGATCGCCGAATTGAAGAAAGAAAATGCGCGGTTAAAGGAAACCGAGTCGGTAAGTCATCACCTGGCCAGTATCAATACCGAAGTTCTCAAACCGCACGGTCTTACCTTACTCTTTTCTTTTGCAGGCTAAGTATGATGAGACCGATCCGGTTTATCAGCAGGAACTCTTCCCTCATGTCGCCGAGGGAATTGATAATGCTTTTAACCGCCTGCGGGAGCTCAAAGGGTTCGCGCCCGGCTTTGAGCATTTTACCTTCTCGGATGCCTATCCGATTTTGCAAAAGAAATTAGAAAAGATCAGGCGGAAGGCCAAGGGAAAGAATAAAGTCGAGGGATCCAGTTCGGAAGGGAGTGCTGATGAAGACGACGAGGTCGAAGAACCCGGAGCGGTTAAAAGTGGCGAGAGTGGCTCGGAGTCCGAATCCAGCGATTCTGAAGAAGATGCTGGTCGCAAATCGGGCGAATTGAGCAGCTCGTCCTCGTCGGGTAGCGAGGGTTATTCCCCTGATGTTTCAATTGATGGCAGCGAGTACTCAAATACTCCTGCGTCTAAGAAACTCAAGTCGAATAATCAATAGTTGTATTTTACTTTTTATTTTGAGAAGCCGTCGGCTTGATGTTGTTAGCCGGACGGCTTGAAACATAATGTAAACAATGTTTTGATGAAATGAAAAGTTTTTACCTGTCTATCCGTCTACTTTCTGCGACTTACTTGTATTTGTTTGCGATCTCTTTCTGTGTTAAATTTAACCAAGCCGTGCGACTTAATGTTAACTCACTTTGTTAGGATAAGATTCCGGTAGAGTATCTAGAAAACCACTCGTATGGCTTGCTTCTTTCAATCCGAATTGAATATATCCGGTTTATTCTGAGAAAGAGCTAATTTACTGCGAGCGTATTAAGCCGCGCGGCTACTGTTAAATCCAACATATTTGCTCTTTTAGGATAAAGAAATACAAGTCATGAGAGTCATCATCAGCCCGTGCGGTCAGTTTTTGAACTTAGGCGACTTGTAGCTGGCATTGCTGTAAGTCCCATCTCTGGGAATGTAACTAGATAACCGACCCGGAATTTTTAAAATAATCAAGCCGTGCGACCATAAACTGGTCTTACGTAATTGCCTTGTGAAACGAAATACCCAGTCTCTAGAAGATCAGCTGATAGACCGTGCGATTAACATTTTACCCAAACAGCATATATGACATCAATATATACCATTGGTTGATAAGCCGCATGGGCTATATATAGAGTTCGTGCGATTAGTAGGTCTAATACTTGAACTGAGAATCATAACTGCCTGATTGAAGGAACCTGTGATTATCCGATCGGATTGAATGGAAACCCGTAAGGATGATAAATTCATAACCCGGGTAATAAGGTCGGCCGGTCATGATTATGCTTGTTTCCCTGATATTTATCTTAATACCCTGTTTTATTTTAGACCATCCAATCTAAAGAACCGAATCGTGTGTCACCTTTGGAACCTGCTGATTTTAGACCGCCTAGTTTAATAATCAGACCGCCCGGATTGATAATCAGACCGCCTGAAAACCTCGGTATATGCTTATTTCAAACCGCCCGGTATAAAACCGAACTGCGTGATATCTTTTGAACCTGTTGGTTCCAGACAGCTAGGTTTAATGACCAGACCGCCCGGATTAAGAATCAGACCGCCTGAAAACCTTGGGACCTGCTTATTTCAAACCGCCCGGTTTGAGTATTAAGCCGTTCGGTTTATGCTGTATATAGAAATCCTGCTTTTTCCTCCAAATAGTCTATAACGACCATATAGGATGAAATAATCCCCTGTAATGCAATAGAGATGATTACAGACTCAGATGACCAAGTGGGCAGGTGGGCCTAGGCGGCGAACATTGCTTTCCTCAAGTGGTCATAAGAGCTGTAACAATAAAGAGAAACAAGTACAGACCCAGATGACCAAGTGGGCAGGTGGGCCTAGGCGGCGAACATTGCTTTCCTCAAGTGGTCATAAGGGCTGTAAGCGACTCGACTGCTCTCTTGCCTAGGGCTACAAGCCGAGTTGATCAATTGGGCAGGTGGGCCTAGGCGGCGAACATTACTTTCCTTAGAGAGATCAACTCAGTTGTGGGTCCCGCTTAGGCATCGCTTGAGAGTACCTCGGAGTATTCGATAGTTACAGACTAAGATGATCAGTTGGGCAGGTGTGGTTATGCCGCGGGGGCTATACCGACATTGCTTTCCTCAGAAAGATCATCAAAACTGTAATTATATCCCTCTCGGGGCATGATAGAGCCAACATTCACCTAGACCTCCCTTGATGCAGGGGTGTGTCGGATATCAGCCGGGATCCAAGGTTCTGAAGACCACCCCACGGGAATTGGCAAGCTACCACTACATGTGTGCGAAAACTCCCCGCTACACATGATCTTCATGGTTTTACGCTAATGACTACAATCCGAGGGAGTTCGAGCAGAACTTGGCGATGTCTCCGTGGTTCAGTGAGTTTGATATATGAGGAAATGCAGAAAAGAAAACATCAGACATGGAGAAGTGTCAGTATGGAGCTTCTTATTAAAATATCTCAAAAAAGTGTAGAGGAGTAAGGAAGACATTTCAAGGATAGAACCGTTTAAGATCGTCGCCACTCCAGGTGCGCGGGATGTCTTCTCCTTCACTTGTTTGGAGGCGATAAGCCCCACTTTTCAATGCCTCCTTGACGATGAAATGTCCGGCCCAATTAGGATTTAACTTCCCGATATTACCTGCTCGAGCTGCTGCATCAACCTTTTTTAGTACGAGGTCGCCGACCGCGAATTGCTTTACCCTGACATTTTTGTCGAAATATTTTGCCATCCTCCTTTTAACTTCTTCTTGCCTGATTATTGCCTCATCCCGGAGTTCCTCGATTAGATCCAAACTGTACTTGATAGCCTCGTCATTGTATTCTATCCATGCTTCTCCTCCTTCTTTTCCGTACACAACTCTTGGAGTGGCCACCTCAAACTCCACAGGAACAACAGCCTCCGAGCCATGAGATAGTTTGAACGGTGTTTCCCCTGTGGCTGAAGATGGAGTAGTACGAAGGGTCCAAAGGATGGAAGGAAGTTGATCTGCCCAGTTTCCTTTCTGATTCCAAACCTTTTTCATCAGGAGCTGTTGGATTCGTCTGTTGGCTGCTTCTACCTGACCATTGGTCCTTGGATGATGCACTGAGGAGAACCGCAGGTCAATTCCGACCTGGTCGCAGAATTTTATCATCTCAGGATTATTGAATTGTGGACCATTATCAGTGACGATTGCCAGTGGAATTCCGTGTCGACAGACAATTTCTCCCCAGATGAAGTTTCTGATGATTTGGGTAGTAGTTCTTGCCAGTGCCTTAGCCTCGATCCACTTGCTGAAGTAGTCAATCATCACTATGATAAAGCGGCGCTGACCGCTGGCCATTGGAAAGGGTCCGATGAGATCCATCCCCCAAACTGCAAAGGGCCAGGGTGCCGTTATTGACCTAAGCGACTGAGCGGGCAGGTGCTGCAGAGGAGCGAACTTTTGGCACTGCACACACTTCCTGGCAAATGCTTCAGCATCCTTTCTCATGGTCGGCCAAAAATATCCCTGCCGCAGAATCCTCTTTTCTAAGGTCTTTGCCCCTGAATGGCTACCACATTCCCCAGAATGAACTTCCTGAAGTACGATAGGGATTTCTTCTTCTGAAACACATCGTGCTGAGGGAGAAATCAAAGTTTTTCTGTAGAGTACTCCTGTTATTAGATAATAATATGCCGCCTTCCTTTTGAATCTTCTCCGATCTTTTATGGAATGATGAAACTCCCCTTTTGATAAGAACAACTCATAAGGGTCCTTCCATGAAGGATTATGATCAATTTGCATGAGTTCTGCCTCGTCTATTGCCGGATGAAAGAGTTCAAAGGTCACTCCCCCTGATGGAAGACCGAACTTTGATAATTCATCTGCCTCCTCATTTTGCTTTCTTGGGATGTGCTCGATAATAAATGACTTGAATCTTCCGATTTCCTTTTTGGCTAATAGTAGATACTTTCGCAGAATCGGCTCCCTTGTCTCATAATTTCCCAAGACCTGGGAAGCCATTACCATCGAATCAGTTCTGACATGTACATATTCTACACCCAACTCTTTCGCGAGCCTTAGCCCAGCCAGAAGTGCTTCATATTCTGCCTGGTTATTCGTAACTGGGAAGAAGAACTTGATAGCTTGCTCCAGCCTGATGCCATTTGGACTGATCAACACTACTCCGGCTCCCACGGAGTTTTTGCCAGAAGCCCCATCCACATAAATGACCCAAGCCAGAGGAGATTGTACCGCCTGTTCTGGATTAAGCTCTGCTGTATCTACCAGGAAGTCTGCCAAGATTTGGGCTTTGATTGCTGTTCGGGGGATATATGATATCTCAAATTCACTTAGTTCAATAGCCCATTTTGCCAACCTCCCTGAATGATCTGGCTTTTCAAGAATACTCTTTAGAGGATGATCTGTAACAACTTGGATGGAATGAGCCTGAAAATAAGGGCGAAGCCTTCGCGCAGACATAACCAAGGCCAAGGCCAGTTTCTCCAGGATCGAATATTCAGTTTCGGCATCTTTAAGGATGTGGCTGACATAGTATATTGGAAACTGCCTCCTCTTCTCTTCCCGAACAAGGACAGAACTCACCGCTTCTGGTCCGACTCCCAGATACAAGAATAGCTTTTCCCCCTCACGGGGACTTTGGAGTAGTGGAGTCGAAGTTAACTGTCCCTTTAGCTGCTCGAAAGCCTTGTTACATTCCTCGCTCCATTCGAACTTTGATCCCTTTCGCAATGTTTTAAAGAATGGGGCACTTTTATCTCCGGATTTAGAGATAAACCTGCTCAATCCTGCCAATCTCCCCCCAAGTTGTTGAACTTCTTTAGTATTTCGAGGAGGGGTCATATCAAGGATGGCCTTCACCTTATCTGGATTTGGTGCATGGCCATCAGGAGTCAGAAGATGTCCAAGAAATTTTCCTTTATTCGCCCCGAACACACATTTTAATGGGTTCAATTTTAACTTGAACCTCCGTAGAGTAGCGAACGTCTCTACGAGGTCTTTCAAGTGTAATGAGAATGTTTTACTTTTGAGAAGAAGGTCATCAACGTAAACTTCGAGATTCCTGCCCTTTTGATGTTTAAAGACGGTATCCATCATTCTTTGATATGTTGCACCCGCGTTTTTAAGACCAAAGGGCATTACAAGATAGCAGTAACACCCATCGTTTGTGATAAATGAGGTATGCGGGATGTCAGGCTTGTGCATTTTAATTTGATGATACCCGGAGAAGGCATCGAGGAAACTCATAAAACCATACCCAACCGCGGAATCAACTAAAACATCTATCCGAGGCAAAGGGTAACAATCTTTAGGGCACGCTTTATTAAGTTTGGTGAAGTCTACGCACATGCGCCACTTCCCACCAGATTTCTTAACCATTACAACGTTCGACATCCACGTGGGATATTGAATTTCAGAAATGAAACCCGCTTTTAGGAGTTTGGAAACCTCCTCTCTGATGGGCAACGCCAGCTTGGTCGCCACTTCTCTCTTCTTTTGTTGGACGGGCTTGAACTCAGGAGATACGTTTAGATGATGACAAGCCACGTCTGGATCCACTCCAGGCATATCCTCCGCTGACCAGGCGAAGATATCCAGATTCCCCAACAGGCAAGAGATTAGCTCCACTTTCTCCTCCTCTGATAACTCAGCGTTGATGACCAGCTTCTTTTCTGCCCCTTCAGCGATAGGAACATCTTGAGTCACTTGGGCAGGTTCCAAGTAAGCCCCTTCTCGATCTTTTCCTTCCTCGGCGGCCTCTGGAGACTCAGCCACCTCCAGCACCTCATCCATGATCTTGGGAAGCGGAACGTCAGTGATCATGTTGACAGTTCGGACGTAGCACTCCCGAGCTACTTTGGGGTTGCTCCTAACCCGATATTGTTTTCCTTCAGCAGCAAACTTGAGGGCAAGATGAAAGGTGGACACTACCGCCCTATATGCATTGAGAATCGGCCTCCCGAAGATGGCGCAGTAGTTACTTGGAGCATCTACTACCACAAAATTGATCAATTTTATCACTCCTCCGAGAGAGACCAGGAGCTTTACTGAACCCTCTACTTCCTTCTTCTCCCCAGAAAAACCGTAGAGGGGCCCATCGGTGGGAAGCAAATGCTTTCCAGTCTTCAGGGCTTCGAAAGTTGGGCGGAAAAGGAGATTGACGGAGCTGCCAGTATCAATCAAAATCTTGTGGACGGTATAGTTTTCAATAACGGCCCTGATAACCACCGCATCATCGAAAGGATTAGCATTGTGGGGAAGGTCATCCTGACCAAACGTGACAATAGTGCTTTCGGGAGGAGAACTTGTAGTGGCCGCCACTTCCTGCTTTAGAACTCTCGCAATGCTGGATTTGCGAGATGATTCTGCTCCAGCTCCCCCATGGATACAATAGATGTCCCCTAAGGGGCCCACATCATTGACTTCGATGCATTCGGTAGAAGGGTGGATATCACCATAATAGCCGGCGTCCTCGACGTCGGCGCATTCCCAGGTTACTTCTACTGTTTCCTTCTCCTTCTTCTTCTCGGTAGTTGGCTCAGCAGTTTTATCTTTCCGAATTAGACCCCGGAGCTTCTCCCAGAAGTCTTTCTATGAGCAAACGAAGGGCCCGACAGTCTTCAGTTAAATGCCCCCCTTCTTTATGATATTCACAATAAAGGTTCGGATTCCGATTACGAATATCCGACTTCAGAGGAGCGGGCCTTTTGAAATCTGGCCTCTTTTGCAGAATTTGGACTACCTCATCCATGGTGACATTTAGGGGAGTGAATGAGTCTTGCGAATCATCGTATTGGGTTGATGGAATGATTGGAGGTGGCTGCGCGGCATATTGTGGTAAATATACCGGCATGATTTGTGGAAGGGGAGCGGATGGAGCGGGAGCGATGGCCAACGGTGGCTTCTGATCTTGAAACCGCTGATGGCCCATAAATGGTTGCTTGTTTTTATAGTTCCTCCCCCTTTGGGAGCGGGGTTCGAAGTGAGACTGATTCGATGGTGGATGACGGAAGGATGAATTCGATGACTCCTTGTCGCTTACCAGCTTTGCGACGTAGTCTGGATTGCTCTTCTCCCCTCTGATAAACATATTTGCCAAACTTATCATCTCTTGATAAGTCTTAGGCTCCCTTATATTTGCTTCAAATTTTAGGGGGCCCTCCCTTAGGCCATGGATGAGGGCCACCCTATACAGCTCCGGGTCTACATTCTGGATTTCCATGATCTCTCTCTGGAATCGATCCACAAAACGAGCCCATGTCTCGCCTTCCCGTTGTTTTATATCGAAAAGGGCCGCCGGGCCGCTCTTTCTTTTCCTTGAGGTGGAGAATCTCAGCAGGAATTCTCTTCGCAGCTCTGTGAAACAACGGATCGATCTGGGATGCAGACCGTAAAACCATTCCCTCGCTTGTCCTTCAAAGGAGGTCACCAGAAGCTTGCACTTGGTTGCATCAGTCAAGGTTCTGAGAGCAACAGCTGACTCGAAAGCTTGTAAATGAACCGTGTGATCCGTCTCTCCATTGAATGCTGGCAGGCGAGGCTCTCTGAAATTATTAGGGGCAGGCTCCCCTCTGACTTTGTCCACAAAGGGAGAGGTCTCTTCCATGTCTTCATATAGAGGAGTAGAGCAATAAGCCGCTGGAGCTGCGACTATTCGCGGACAAGCCGCCTGATAAGAAGACCAGGCTTCTGGCGGGTAGGAGTGATGAATAGGAACTTCAGGCGGGTAGGAGAGACGGGCCGCGCCTTCCTGCGGGTAGGGAATATGGGCGGCGTGAGAAGTCGCCCCCTGGAAGTCGAGGACTCGAGCTGGCATGTTGTGCGCGGCTTCCTGATAGAAGTTTTCCCAGCCGCAGGATCTTCTTGCTGGAGCTGGAAATTAGCGGCCTGCGGTAGCGAGTAAGGAGGAGGTGGAGGAAGGACCGGGGTCACCGCCCGATTGGCCGCGGCTTGTTGCGGAACTAGTCGCTCAGTTAGTATTGCTAAAGTCCGACTGATCTCTTCAAGGCGCTGATCAGTGGCCCTCTGAGCCCGCTCGGCTTCTCTCTTTGACTGATCCAGGGCTTCCCACAGAGAGTCCTCGCTATGATCAGAGCAGTCTCCAAGGGCGAACTGACGGTCTGACATTATGGCGAAAAGGGATTTCACCGACACTCCGCGATCTGAAGGTCGCGTGTTTCTGTTGAGTCCGAGAATGCGCCTCCGAGGGAAACCGGAGGCTGCGGGTTGCCGGTTACTTTTTAGATGGAAAGATGAGACCGCTAGCAGCGGTCAAGGCCAGACTTCGCCCGCCGCGGCGAATGCCACTCCTGCGACGGGCTTTCCTTTGATTAAAGAAAAGTGATTACAACGGGCTGTGAGTGCAGAAAAGAGAAGCCGGCCGGTCAGACAGTCCGCAAGACGGGAAACTCGAGTCCGCAGCTCAAACAAGCGAGCTCCTGGATTCGAGTGTGCGTGTCTTGGGAACAGTGCCGCCCCCTATTTATAGGCTTGGGGGCCTGCCCGAGCGGGCAGGGATAGAATAACCGCCTGCCCGGGTACAGGAGAAACGGGCAGGCGGTGACGGGATACACAAGGAAGGAAAGGAAATAAGCCGCGCGGCTTGGCGGCCTGCCCTTCCGATTTGTCTGACCAGAAGTTGGAGATGATGTAGCCAAGGTGACGATTCTACCCGCTCGGTCGCTGTCTCGAGACCGCGACCTGTTCTTTGGCTTTGGACCTTGGCTTGCCTTCGTGGCATAAACCGTGCGACCTCCGACTTGAGACCACCTCTGGTTCTTGGAGGCGGCCTGAATTATTACAGACCGCTCGACCTGTGTTAGCCGATGCCGATGGAGCTTGCTTAGCCCGAGCCGGGCGACTTGGATCTGCAAACCGCTCGGTCTACGAGTAATTCTCTTGAAAGCGGTCTCCCGGGTAAACACGCGCGGTAGGGCGGAAAATTTCCGCTCGTGCAAAATTTGGGTGTCCTGCCGAAAAACGTGCGTTCGGGCGAAAAACTCGCGTCCATGCGAAAGACTCGCGCCTGGGCAAAAAAAAGTGCGCCCGGGCGCATAAACGTTTGCCCGGGCGAAAAACGTGCGCCAGGACGAAAAATGCGCGACAGGGCGAAAAACGCGCGACAGGGCGAAAAAACGCGCGCTAGGGCGGAAAATTTCCGCCCGGGCAAAATTTGGGCGTCCGGGCAAAAAACTCGTGTCCTTGCGAAAAACTCGCGCCCGGGCGAAAAATTGTGTGTCCGGGCGCATAAACGCGCCCCCCGGAGAAAAACCCGCGCCAGGGCGAAAATCTCGCGTCAAGGCGAAAATTTCCGCTCGGGCAAAATTTGGGTGTCCGGGTGAAAAACGCGCGCTCGGGCGAAAAACTCGTGTCCGTGCGAAAAACTCGCGCCCGGGCGAAAAATTGTTCGCCCATGCGCATAAACGCGCGCCCGGGTGAAAAACGCGCGCAAGGGCGAAAAACGCGCGCAAGGGCGAAAAACGCGCTCCAGGGCGAAAAAACGCGTTCTAGGGCCGAAAATTTCCGCCCGGGCAAAATTTGGGTGTCCGGTCGAAAAACGCGCGTTCGGGCGAAAAACTCGTGTCCGTGCGGAAAACTCGCGCCCGGGCGAAAAATTGTGCGCCCGGGCAAAAAACGCGTTAAATCGAGCGTGTGTCAGGCTCACCCAATTACGATATGTCTAGCTAGATTTTGTGTTTAGGCTAAAATCAATTCCATGATATTAAACTCAAATTTCAATTATTAAAGCTACCTAACAAGCGAACGGCGTAATTGGAATTCGACGTCGAATTTCAATTCAAAGTCTTCAATTCCGTCCAAACGAACGGGGCCTAAAAGATTTTCATTGAAACATGATTTACATAAACATCTTCTTTTTTTAAATTAAACTTATATATCTTTTTATGGATTATCCTTGATTACAATAAGATGTTTCATGTATTTCTACAAGTCTTCCGCATCATCACCATATAATTTTTACCTTGCGCTTTCATGCTTATATCAAGTCTAAAATCTCAATTTTTCTTAAAAACAAGTAGTAGACTTGCTTGGTAAAATTTATATTAGTTATTCTGACACGCATATCACTTCTCTGATTTATCTCTATGAAAACTTTCATGCTAAACACTCCTCCAACAAGTAAAATATCGCCGATAAAAACATCCTCTTTTTATTGAATTTCAAATCAATATTTTCTTCTCTAATTGCTATAAGGATGTTGTTTCCTTATTCCAAAATGCTTCAACTCTTATCTTTCTAAAGTTCATTTTGAAACTCAAAAACATCTCCTTTTTTTTGAACTTAAACTCTTATTTAGTATTATGATGTTTCTTTTTCGAAATCTTCCGCAATGCTCAAACTCTGATTCATTCATGAATTTCAATATAACTAAGAATATTTTATTTCCTAATAAAAATCCATATGCTATGAATATTTCCCATTAGATTTAAATGCTTAATGTTTCCAATAATTGTTATCCTTGACTTCATTTCTCACCATAGCGGGGGCGTAGGGTTGTAGACATTAGATCACCTTATCTTTAGTCATGTCTTGTCCTTAACCGGGGAGGGTTCCAGTGGGGCCTTGCGAGGTACTGGGGGGAAAGAGTGCTAGGTTGAGTTCTGTCTAGTGTTTGCATATGAGACTAACACCCCAACCTACGACATGTGTGCAGCTCCTCATGCCCATCCGTCACTTAGTACGGGGCTAGGGTGTAGACTTATTGTCTGGGTAGCTTGGTTACTTGGAAATCATTATTGCTTAAACTCTGATATATAAAAAAAAGGGGAGAACTACAAACAAAAGGGATAAAATAAGTCATAACTCTGATCATTTTTCAATGAAAGACAAGTCTACAACTCCTTATCATTTACTTAAAAAAACTCGATCATGCCTTCTCTTTTATTAGTGCTTTGTTTCCCTACCCACTTTTGCTAATAACAAAGGGGGAGAACTAACATGATAAAATGCAAAAGGGGGAGAATTAACATGATAAATGTAACCCGCTATCATAAACCCAACATGACAAATTCAGTTGATAGCATACATATTAAGGGGTCATTCACATAGGGGGAGCATATATTTAGGTGGAGCAATTCTAAATGCTAAAATCAATAATTATTCTAAAATCATCACTCTCACACACACAAGTAGAGTTTCATCATGCTTATTTATTAATGCTTTGTTTTATCATTAATGGATTTGTTATTATCAAAAGGGGGAGTTTGTTGGAACATGGTCTTCCGCATCTCTTAGGTTTGAGAATAACAAATCCTACGTGTATTTAATCTTGTGTGTTCAAGTGTGCAGGTTTACTAGGTCCACATGACTCAAGGAGTACACATGTTGACTGCCCCCAAATTTGAGGCCAAAATTCGAACGAGCTCACTATCGCCGGCGGTAGCGATAACGCCCGGCGATAGCGTTGATTAGCACGATTCCGGCTGTGTTTTTAGAAAGGGCTAGCGCCAGGCGGTAGCGGATAGCGCTGGCGGTAGCATGGCACATATGAGGCATAGAGCAAAATGTTGCCTCGGATTGAAGATCCTCCCGCGTAAATTGTTTCTTAATCCAGGCTAGCGCCGGCGGTAGTGCTAGCACCGGCGGTAGCGTTGAGGCTATAAATTGGATACTTTGGCTCCGAATTCTTCATCCTCCTACAATCCCAAACTCCAGAACTTCGTGTCACAGCAGAGAGAGGAAGATTCAGAGCGATACTCCCACAATTCCATAAAGCCTTAAGGAGATCCGTGGAGAAGATTTCAACACGCTTCATCATCGTGACGAAAGGCTGCATCGACTACGATCATACTCTGTGGGCCTTCGTCCACTTCTCCAAGAGATCCACATAGAGGGAGTTTTTATATTATTGTATTTTTCATTTCACATCTTTTCTTGTAATCATTTAAGTGAAATCGCCTCGTGTTGGCGACTAGGTCTGGGGTAGGACTTAGGGCTGAAATTCGCCTCGTGTTGGCGACTAGATCTAGGCTAGGTCTAGGGGGTGCTCGAGGCCTTTCTGGGGATAGATTGGCTAGAGCGGCTTGAGGCCGTATCTGGGGAGAGATCGGCTAAAGCCAACCGGTTCGCGGGGATACGAGTCGGTATAGAAAACGAAAAAGAGTTTTTATTATTCGCTTTCGATTTCTAGCGTCATTGAGATCAAGTTTTGTAAAACTTATTTAATATCAATAAAGCTTGTCTCTCTTTTTGTTTTACTTAACTTCGTGTTTTAATGTCGCAATATTCCAAAGTTTTCTAAATAAAATATAAATTTTTTGAAAACCCTTATTCACCCCCCCCCCCCCCCCCTCTAAGGGCGCCTACAGATCCAACAGAGAGAACAACGCCAAAAGATCAATTCCGAGCAAGTAAGGCGATCTATCCGCCCGAATTTTACCCGAACTGCTGCGGCTTGTAAGCGAGGAGAATTTGGAAAGAGCGGTCTTCTTTTGATAATCCCCCTGTTATATAAAATTACATTCGCCCGACCTTTCTGACTGTCTTTTTTATTGCAGACGATCGTGATTCTATTCCGAAACCGGGCGAACTCGTGTCTTATCTTCCTCCACTGGATTCATCCTTTTCGAGTTCCTCAGTTATCCCAGATACCCAGATGGAGGATGAGGTGATCGGTCTTCAAAAGAATTTTGAAACCCTCAAGAAGCAGTTGAAGGCCCTCGAAGAGCGGGAGAAAGCTGCCCAGGACGAAAAGGCTGCAATGCGGGCTGAGATGGAAGCTGAGCGGAAAGAAAGTCGAGCTGCGTTGGAGGCCGAGCGGAAAGAGCGCCGGGAGAAGGAGAAGGCGCAGAAAGACCAGGTGGCCGCGCTGACCGCCCGGCTTGATAGAGGAAAGAAGGAAATTCACAAACTCGAGGGGGACTGTGCTTACTATAGAGAAAAATATCTCCATCTGACAAGGGAGGTCGGCGGAAGTCGACGTCCTCTTAATGCAGCTAATGAAGGTCGGCGTGGGTCACACCGCCCGGTTGCTGGGACAAGCTCGACTCTTCCAGCAGCTGGGATGATCCACCATGTTGCTAATGTAAATGAGGCCGCAGCGGCCATACGTACTCGCGTGATTCTGGCAGCGCGAGTAGAGCGAGATGCCACGCGGCTTCATAGCATGATCAACCACCTTAATCATAGCATTAATCAGATGCAAGGGACTGTTCTTCAAATCGGCGACCATGTCGCGCGACTTCATAGAGAAGATGAACCGAGTGATGCCCGCTAGTGATAAGCGGTTTTAAGACAATCATCTGTAATATTTTATTCGGTCCTTCGGACAACTTAACTGCTTGAGCTTAATTTTATGACATTCGGTCTGTCTTGCAGAACGCGCGATCTATTTATTTGAATGCGTTTTATTTTCTTCCTTTGTATGTTGATTGATGCCTGCGAATTGCTTTATAAGCCGAGCGGCTTGTTTCTGCTATTTCTTTAAACCGCCTGCTTGGATTTTACTTCTTATGGTTTGTTCCTAATGAACTAGCTCTATCCGAAAATGTGCCCACGCGGGTTGATTAGGCTAGCCGCGATTTGACCTTTGCTAAATGCAGATCACCCATTCTTATAAGTAGCGCCTTTTCGAAGACCCTTTCACCTGAATTTCAAGATGGTAGCAAAGCGCCAGCCGAAGCGACCTGCGAAAACATCTGCTACCCGATCTGAAGCTGCTTCAGCGTTCCATTCGGCAGACCTCGATGAATGCCGCCTGACTAAAGCAGAATTGGATGAATTTGTCGATAAGCATATGGTAGGGAGTCCGCTGCTCGCGCGACTTCCGCTCCGAGATGAGCGGATGAATTCCTCTAGGCCGAATCAAATTGCCATCCCAATCGATCACTTCGATTACAGCTTTAAATTCCCCATATCGATTGAGCTCGCCATGGTCTTCGACCACTACGGAGTTGTCCCCGGCCAAATACACCCCAACTCGATGGCCGGCATATGTAGTTTCATATCTTATCTGCGGTCTGAGAGAGTCCGCTTCTCCATGGATCTCTTTAGAAAAATCTTCTCGGTGCAGGCTATCCCGAACTATGAGTTGAACGTGTTTAAGGGCCACCTCTACTTTGGCTGTCGGGGGTTGAAGATGGTCAACCTTGCGAATAAGGTCACGGCCTGGTCAGAGAGATATCTGATATTTGAAGGCCGACTTGGCCTATTGAATCCAAACCCGCAGGTGCGGCCAGAGGAGGCCTTTCAGCAAATCGCCATCTGCGAGATTGAGAAGAAGACCTGCAAGCTTCTTGAGAATGAGCGGCTTAATGTAAGCCACTACATTCCGCTGCTTGCCGAGCTGGAGAATGTCCGTCCTGAAGACAGTAAGTTTTTCTTCAACCCGCTTCCTGCTCCGATGTTGACCGCACTGTCTTTTGTTCAAACTCTTTTACTTCTCGTTTGTAGCTGAGGCCATCGTTCCCAAAAATAAGCCGGTCAGCCCGGCCGGTTTGATCCTAACTCAGAGTGAGATGAGACAAAGGCAGGGCAAAAACAAGCCGCTGATATCTGATGGCTAGGATTCGACCTCCTCAGGTGACTTCTCTTCCCTCCGTTCCTTCAGCAAAGTGAAGGATTTATAAGGCCGCACAGTCTTGACCTGGCACCCAGACGGCGACGGTGTCCAGGTCTCTACTGCGCTCCCCCACTGGGCGAATGAAAAATCGGGCCGGCATGCTCAAGCCTCTAGCATTGCCATGTTTGGCCGGCGAAATTTCAGGCGACTGAGGAAGATCCCTGAGGAGGAGCTCGCCCGGGAGGCCGCGCGGGTTGGTGCTGAGAGTTTCATCACCAACACCTTCATGGGGATGACCCTCAAAAGATTGGTCAGAGCAAATGACCATCTGGAGAAGGAGAATATCAAATTGAAGAAGGAAGTCGCGAGGCTAAAGGAGGCCGAGTTGGTAAGTTATCACCTGGCTAGTCATCTTCCTGATTTTTCCAAACCGTGCGGTCTCTTACCTTTACTCTTTTTTGCAAACTAAATATAATGAGACCGATCTATTCTATCAGGAAGAATTCTTCCCTCATGTTGCCGAGGGAAGTGATAATGCCTTTAACTGCCTGCGAAAGCTCGGAGGACTCGCGCCCGGTTTTGAGAATTTTACCTTTTCTGACGCCTACCCAACCTTGCAAAAGAAACTAGACAAGATTAGGCGGAAAGCCAAAGGGAAGAATAAAGTCGACGGGTCCAGTTCAGAGAAGAGTGATGATGAGGACGATGAAGCTGAAGAGCCCACTGCGGCTAAGGAGGGGGAGAGCGGCTCGGACTCTGAGTCCAGTGATTCTGAAGAAGAGGTCGAGCGCAAGTCGGGTGAGCTGGGAGGCTCATCTTCGTCGGGCAGCGAGGGCTATTCTCCCAACATTTCGATTGATGGAAGCGAACACTCGAGTACTCCTATATCTAAAAAGCTCAAGTTGTATGGGAAATAGTTGCATTTTGTTTTTATTTTTGAATAGCCGACGGTTTGGTTTTGTTAACCGGTCGGTTATAAAACAATGTAAAGATATTTTGATAATGAAATGGAAAGTTTTACCTGTCTAGCCGTTTGCTTTCTGTGACTTACTTGTGATTGTTTGCGATCTCTTTCTTCTTCGGATAATAAACTCTCTTCTAGCCAAGTCGTGCGGCTTAATAATGACCCAGTCGGTTCGGGTACTGAACCTTCAGAATTCCAATTAGATAGCTATTCGAACGCTGTAAATCTTGTTCGGGCGGCCTGTTTTTGTGATCTCGACTCAACAAATGCCATATAACCCAGAAGAATATCAACTATTCATACCTTGATAAATAATTGGATGCGATTATAATATATAGTCGGGCGGATAGAAATTCAAACTTTCTAGGTTCTTAATATGAATACCCTGAGTTAACCGAATGCAACTTTAAGCCGCTATAATAATTATACTATGACTGCAAGTTGTGCGACTTGAATATATCTCGTGTGATTAGATGCCTCTGTATATGTGAATTTAAGCCGCGCGATTACTTTCCGTCCTTACATAATTACTTCGCAAAATAGAGAATACCAAGTCAGAAGAAAACAATCAACAGGTCGTGAATTCGGTATTGAGTTCGAACGACTTATAATTCAGATTTTTGAAAGTCCCATCCTTGAACATAAGATTTAACTGATAAATTCGTGCGCTCTGTATATAACTCGGGCGGTTAATGTAATGATCTCTACCTCGCAAGAATCATAATTACTTTCCATGTGAAGAGCCTGTTTCTATCCGAACGGATAGAACTAATACTCATAACGATGATAGATTATAAATCGGATGATAAGACCGATCGGTTACGGTCAAGATCCACACCTTGATAGGCCTTATGGCATTTTGTGATATCCTGCTTGTTTTAAATCGCCCGGTTTAATAACCAGGCCGCCCGATAACTTTGGTACCTGCTTTTTTCAAACCGCCCGGTTTAATAATCGGGATGCCTGATAACTTCGGTACCTGCTTATTTCAAACCGCCTGGTTTATGCATCAAACCGACCGGTTTGTGATGTACCTATAAACATCCTATTTTTCTCCTCCAATGGCCTAAAGTGACCATACAAGAGGATATGATTTCCTGTCATGTAACAAGGAATAGATACAGACTCAGATGACCAAGTGGGCAGGTGGGCCTAGGCGGCAAACATTGCTTTCCTCAAGTGGGCATAAGAGCTGTAGAAAAAAAAAAGATAAGACCTAGATGACCAAGTGGGCAGGTGGGCCTAGGCGGCGAACATTGCTTTCCTCAAGTGGTCATAAGGGCTGTAAGCGACTCAACTGCTCTCTTGCCTAGGGTTATGTAACGCCCCAGGTTTTTCTTAGAGTTAATTTAAGTAGAGTTATGGTAATAGTGATGGTTTAAATATTAAAGCTACCGTTGCGAAGTGTTAATGCGAGAGGGCGTTACCTTTTCGGAACCGTCTCCGTCATCGTCCGGCGAGTTAATTCTAAATTGAGTCTTATACGCAGACATATTTATAAATATTCATGTATACAGGTTCATACGGGTAGGTGTATACAAACATATAATTATGTATTCATATAGGAGGGTTTGCATGTAGGTAGGTATAAATGTATAATCATATGTGTTGAATTCAAAAGTGCGCTCACGAAGAAAATCGAGGGCTGCGGATTATCGGTTACTATTTGGTTAGAGAATTTAGACCGCTAGCAGCGGTCGAGGCCGGACTTCGCCCGCCGCGGCAAATGCCACTCTTGCAACGGGCTTTCCTTTGATTGAAAAGTAGCGGTTACAAGTGCAGGAAAGCAGAAGCCGGCCGGTCAAACAGTTCGCAAGACCTGAAACTCGAGACCGGAGCTCCGACAAGCGAGCTCTTCGATTCGAGTGTGCGCGTCTTGTGAACAGTGCCGCCCCCTATTTATAGGCTTGGGGGCCTGCCCGAATGGGCAGGGATAAAATAACCACCTGCCCGGGTACAGGAGAAACGGGCAGGCGGTGACGGGATGCACAAGGAAGAAAAAAGAAAGAAGCCGCGCGGCTTGGCGGCTTGCTCTTCCGACCTGTCTTGCTTGAGGCTGAGGAAATAATGCAGACCGCGCGGTTTGGAGATTGAGGCCGCGGTCTGCCTTCTGGTCATGACTTAGCCGATCTTCACGAGGTAACTTGGATAGCCTTTGATCTGGAGCCCCGGCCTGTTCTTCGGGGCAGGAACCTCGAGTTTCTATGAGACAACCCGTGCGGCCTTTTAGCTGAGACTGCGGATGAACTTTTTGCCTTAGCTCTTGACGATCTTCTCCCTTTGGGGGCGATTCCGGAAATGACACCAGGCCGCCCGGCCTGGCCCTTCTTGAACTGGGAACCGCTGATCCCGGGACCCAGCGGCCTGACCCAGGAGTTCGAGCGGTCTGCTAATGGTCCAACCCGAGAAGCGGTTTTCCGGGCAAACATAATCCCCGCATATTTTCAAATCTCAAGAGAATTTCGAAAATATTAGCTTTGACCGGGAGACCGCATCCGACCTGCCTTAAATTCTATAAGAGAGCCAGAGAATTCATTCTGCGGAGTTTTTCCTGAAATCACGGGGTATTACTCGCCAGTTGCGGTTAGAATTTTTAAGACCGGCAATTCTTCCGTAATGGACTTCCTGGACGCTGTGTTAGACCGCGTGGATCCCAGCGGAGATCAGAAGAGGGCGGAAGATAAGAGGCGCGAGCCGTCGGAGAAGTCGAATAAGGAGACAGAAAAGCAAGACCGGAAGGACCGGAAAAAGAGAAAGCGGGCCGACAAGGCCGCAGCGGATAGCCCCAAACCGGTCGTGGACTTAACAACTCCAAAGACTCCTGCAGAGCCCGTGGCGAACAGTTCGAGGCCTCTTCTTGGTGACCTGCTGATCCCTTCAGAAGACCCTGGTCAACAGGTCGCCAACCCGTTGAAAAAAGAGGAGACCGCTCCTCCCGAAAAAGCTGATACCGGTAGCCCTTCGAAGAAGACCGGCGAAAACGACTCGTTCGGCATGGAGATTACTCCTTCTGGGAACCCCCATCTGCTAGTTAGAAACTTGGAGGAAGAGGCGGTCAACTCCCCAACGGCGGGCGATCTGAATACCCCCTTGTCCGTGGACGACTACCCCAGCCCTTCCAAAGAAGTTAGCCCAGCTCCGAGCAAGAAGGAGAGGAAGAGGAAGAAGACCGGGTCCGTGACCGAGCGGATAACGAAGAAGGTCAAGAGGCTAGCCGCTAAGGAAAGGGCGGCTCTTAAGAAACCGACCGAATCCCTCCTCCAGACCAATTCGCGACTAAAGGAGGAGCTAGGCCTTGCGACTCCTCCATCCAACAAGTCAAATGAATCACCGGCTACCCCTGATACGAAACCGGGCGAACTGCCTCCGGACTCGGCGAGCAGCTTATCTTTTAATGGGATCTTCAGGGGCATGGATCAGCTGGTGAAGCGAGATCAGCTTCTTGACAGCCCGATTGTTTCCAGACAAAATCCTCTGCCACTGATAATACAGTCCGGCCTGAAGAGACCGCTCGGACGGAGGCCGAAGAACGAGAAGCTGCCGCCCGGACTGCCTTGGAGGTCGAAGAGAGAACGAGGGAGCTTGAAGAAGTGCTGAAAGCGCGGGAGGACGTTCCCCCAGCGATGACCGGGGAAGAAATAATGATGGTGAAGAAGGAGGGGGCGGAACGAGCTTTGAACAAGCCGTCGCGGCCTGATCCTCTTGTGGCAGGTAAGGGCTCCACGGACTATAAAGCTGTCCGCTTCCTCATTCCGCGGCCTCGCCATAATAAATTAGTGAATCCGGAACGGTCTAAGTGGCCTGTCCGTCTAGGCACTGCTCTTGTATTTATGTTCATTTGTATATATATATATATGGCGTTGCATGCTCTTACTTTTCATAACCGAGCGGCTTCTTTCAGATAGCGTGGATCAAGTTACGAAGCCGGGCGACCTTGAGGCCGGCCTGCCTCCGTTAGTTCCACTGATTCCAACCAGTGCAACGACTTTGCCGGAAAGACTGCAGCTGTTTGACCATCTCGAGGAAGATCTGATCAACCTGAGAGCACGCTTGAAGGAGGTAGAAGACCGGGAGGCCGCCACTCGGACCGCTCTGGAGGCTGAGCAGATTGCGAGGAAGAAGGCTGAAGAGGCGCTGAAGGCGCAGTCGGAGATCAACAGGAAGTCCGGCTCAGAAAAGGAGAAAGTCCTGGAGACTCAGCTTGAGGCCGCGCGGGCAGCAGTGGTGGCTACGCGAGCTGCGCTAACCGCTCAACTGGAGAAGGAGAAGAGAGCTTCTGCTAAATTTGAGAGCGACTCGAAATATTACCAGGATAAATTCCTGCGTTTAACCAGAGAAGTCGCCGCTGGTCGGCGAAATATGAACGATGGGGTGGTAGCTGTTAGCCGCCCGACTATTGGAGCGGGCTCGAACCCTCCCCCAGTCCGGGCGGCTGATCCAATGATTGACGAGGCCGCCGCAAACCCCCGTATGATTGCCGCTACGCGGGTCGAAAGGGATGCCGGGCGGCTTCATAGCACAATCAACCACCTTCATTATCATACAAGCCAGATTTACTCTCTCCTGAACACAACCAGTGACCAGGTCGCGCGACTTCACCGAGAGGATGTCTCCCCAGAACGTCGTCAGCCGTGACCGGCCTTTGAGAACAATTTGTACTATAAGCGTGGCTCATTGGTTTGAACAATGTTTTTTGTCTTATATTCTGGATAACTCGTGCGGTCTCTTATTTAACCGCTATACTTTGTGTTCTGTTTTAGATCTCATGCTTTTATTCGAACCGACTTTAGGTCGCTCGATCTGTGATGTATGCTTGCTTCTGTTTTCCTGGATGCCTTTGTTTCTTTTATTTTTCTGGTGAATCTAACCACTTAGGTCATTGACCGCGCGGTTAGAATGTATAGTCGCGATATGATTTTACTATTCACAGATCATAGAAATCTATAAGTAGGGAATTCTTCGAAGTCATTCTCACGATTTCCGGATGGCGCGATCCAAGAACAAGTCGCAGCGACCTGTTAAAGTTAAAGCCGTCCGAGCTGATGCGGCCTTAGCATTCCATTCGGGGGACCATCCGGAATGCCGCCTTACTCAGAGCGAACTGGATGATTTCATCGCAAAACACATGGCAGGGAGTAATCTACTCGCGCGGCTTCCTCTACGCGATGAGCGGATTAACTCTTCCAATCCGCACCAGATAGCTATCCCGGTTGACCACTTCGAATATGGCTTCAAGTTTCCACTGCCGCTTGAAGTCATAGCCATCTTCGACCATTACGGGGTCGTACCCGGTCAACTTCCACCGAACTCCATCGCCTCCATATATAGTTTCATCTCGTACCTGCGGTTCGAGCGGATCAGGTTCTCCCTCGACCTATTCAGAAAGTTCTTCTCGGTGCGGGCTGCCTCCGACTCGGGGACTTCAGCTTACAGGGGGCACCTCTACTTCGGCTGCCATGGGTTGAAGATCGTCAATTTGGCGAACAAAGTCTCCGACTGGTCGGAGCGGTTCGTAATGCTCGAAGGCAACTTCGGACTGTTGCAGACCAACCCGCAAGTCCGAGGGGAAGAAGTTTTCCAGATCCCTCAGGTCGGAAAGATTGAGGCGGACACCTTCGCGTTCCTTGAGAACGAGCGGTTGGATATCAACCACTACATCCCGCTGTTCTCGGAGCTGGAGGATATCCTCCCTGAGCATAGTAAGTTCTTTTTGACCGCCTGTATGTAACCGCGCGGACTTCGTTATTTATACTTTTGTTTTTTCTTTACAGCTGCCCACGCCGTCCCTGCGAACAAGCCGGTCACGCCAGTCGTCCCGGTTTTGACTCAAAGGGAGAAGAGGCTAAAGCGAAACAGATCGCTATCGTCTGAGGAAGAAGGCCCGGCTTCTCCTGATGACTACGAGCTCCTTCGCTCTTGTGGGAACCCGCCCGATCTGCAGGGCAATCCGACCGTCCTTTGGCATAGGGATGGAAGCCGGATCCGGGTATCCACCGCTCTTCCTCCATGGGGGAGCGACAAAATTGAACGCCATGCCCTAGCCGCTGGGGCCGCCTTGTATGGTCGAAAGACCCTAAGGAGGCTGATGAGAACCCCTGAAGAAGAGCTCCCCCGGCTAGCGGCTCAAGCCGGCGCCTGGGGGTTTTCGGCCAACCATTTCATGGCCCTGGCGTATAAGCGGCTAGTTTCTGTTCAGAAACACCTGGAGAAGAAGTACGAGGAGCAGGCTGCGGAGAATACGCGGCTTCGAGAGGAGAACGCGCGGCTTCAAGAAGTCGTGGCGGTGAGTTTCTCAAAAGACAACGCGGTTCCCTTTGTTTAGCCCGAGCGGCCTAAATCATTTTTCCTCTTCTTGCAGAAGCAATATGAGGTGACCAACCCGGCCTTCCAAGATGAAGTGCTGCCTCATGTGGCCCAGGGGATCGACAAAGCCTTGGGTCTCATAGGTGACCGGGGCGGTCTGTGTGAAGGATTTGATGGAACCACCTTCTCCGACCTCTTCCCCGCCTTGAAGGTCCAACTTGACGAAATCAGCCGAAGGAAAAAAGGAAAATCCAAGGTAGGCGAGGAGGCCGAGGCCGACGCGGGCAGGGAGATCGTGCTCCATCAAGGAGGCGATGGAAGTGTTGAAGCCGCTGAAGAAGCCGACGCGGATGGTGATGCCAGTGACGACGACGACGAGGACAGCTTGTCCTCTGGAACCACCGGTTCTGCAAGCAAGACCGGGCGGTCTAGTGACAGCAGTTCATCCGGCTCCTCCTCATTAAGCGAAGGTTATTCGCCGGAGGTTGACATCGATGGTGCGGACTCAAATTCTCTTGTGATACCTTGTCTCTTTTCTTTGCTCTTTATGATCCAACCGCGCGAACATCCTGGTCCGAGCATAGGTGATGATGGATTATCTTCGACGATCCTTTGTCCGAACCGTGCGATTACTTGTTTAGATCTCAACACGCCTCATTTCTGATAGTATGGTCCATAACGCATAGACTTATGCGACTATAATATAGACCGGGCGGCTTCTTTTCATTTGAAGATATTTTATACTTGCTGCTATAAATAATGAACAACTTTCACGCGGTTCGAATTCAGTCCTGGCGAGCAATCCATTGTGTCTAGAGATAATTTCCGCTAAGAAATAGCTTAACCTGATCGGTTAGAGCACAATCCCAGCGACCATGTATTCAGATCCAGAAATATCCAATTTCGACTATTCATTCAGGAATAGATAGTGCCCGGATCATATAGCCAGATCCAGAAATACAACTTGATAGAATGGAGAGATAGATAGATCCGATTCAGTCAAAATGTAACCCGAGCGATCATATAATTAGCTCCAGAAATATTCAATCTTTATAAAGGATGGATGATCCCGGCCGGTTTGAATACAACCCGGACAATCAGATAATCAGCTTTGGAGATATCCAACTTAGTTTAAAGACAGACAGATTCGCCCGGCTAGAACACAATCCGGATAATCATATGACTAAATCTAAAAACATCCAACTTATTAAAGGATGGATAGATAGATAAAACCGTCCGGCCAGAATGAGATCCGAGCAATTATATATATTAGTTCCAGAAATATCAATTTATAAAAGATGAATGGACCCGCCCGGCTTGAATGCCATCCGGGTAATAGATGATCGGTTCCGGAGATACCTAATTAAAAAATTGATAAGGTCGCCCGGTTGGATAACCACTCGGGTCATTATATAATTGCCAGGAAATATCCCAACTTATATCCAATCAGACCGTTCGGTTTGGATGTTCAGACCGCACGGTCTTAATATCATAACCCTTTGTTAGGGTAGACGAACACCTGCACCTGTTCTAACCAAATCTTCCTCGAATTGTTCTTATACAAGAAACCACAAGAGGCAAATGCCTCCCTGTAGAGAGAATAAAAAAGGTATGTACGGACCGCACGGTCTTAATATCATAACCCTTTATTAGGGTAGACGAACACCTGCACCTGTTTTAACCGAATCTTCCTCGAATTGTTCTTATACAAGAAACCATAAGAGGCAAATGCCTCCCTGTAGAGAGAATAAAAAAGGTATGTACGGACCGCACGGTCTTAATATCATAACCCTTTATTAGGGTAGACGAACACCTGCACCTGTTTTAACCGAATCTTCCTCGAATTTGTTCTTATACAAGAAACCATAAGAGGCAAATGCCTCCCTGTAGAGAGAATAAAAAAGGTATGTACAGACTCAAATGACCAAGTGGGCAGGTGGGCCTCGGCGGCGAACATTGCTTTCCTCAAGTGGTCATAAGAGCTGTAAACGACTCATCCGCTCTCTTGCCTAGGGTTACAAGCCGAGTTGATCAATTGGGCAGGTGGGCCTCGGCGGCGAACATTGCTTTCCTCAGAGAGATCAACTCAGTTGTGGGCCCAACTAGGCACCGTTTCGAGAGTACCTAAGAGTATTCGATGGTCACAGACTATGATGATCAGTTGGGCAGGTGGGCCTCGACGGCGAACATTGCTTTCCTCAGAAAGATCATCAAAGCTGTAACTATATCCCTTCGGGGCATGATAGAGCTGACAATCACCTAGACCTCCCTTGATGCAGGGGTGTGTCAGATATCGGCCGGGATCCAAAATTCTGAAGACCTCCGCAGCGGAATTGGCAAGCTACCACTACACGTGTGCGAAAACTCCCCGCATCACATGGTCTTGGTGGGTTTTACGCTACGACTACAATCCGAGGGGGTTCGAGCAGAATTCGGCGATATCTCAGAGGTTTGGGGAGTGAGATATGTATATTTACATTCACGATGTAGAGAACCATCAGACAAGAAGAGGTGTCAGTATAGGGCTTTTCATTTAATACCTAAAGAAATGTAGAGAATAAAAGAGATAATTCAAGGATAGAATCGTTTAAGATCGTCACCGCTCCAAGTACGCGGGATGTCTTCCCCTTCACTGGTGTGGAGACGGTAGGCCCCGTTCTTTAATACTTCTTTGATGATAAAAGGTCCTGCCCAATTGGGATCCAGCTTTCCAACATTACCAGACCTGGCTGCAACATCTACCTTCTTTAATACCAAATCACCGCTTGCGAACTGCTTTACTCTGACATTCTTGTCAAAATATTTTGCCATCCTCCTTTTAACTTCCTCCTGTCTGATAGTTGCCTCGTCTTGAAGCTCCTCGATCAGATCCAGACTATACCTCATCGCCTCATCATTTTCATCCATCCATGATTCTCCTCCCTCTTTTGCATACATAACCCTTGGAGTGACCACTTCAAATTCTACGGGAATAACGGCCTCTGAGCCATGAGATAGTTTGAACGACTTCTCCCTTGTAGCTGAAGATGGCGTAGTACGAAGAGTCCAAAGGATGGAAGGAAGCTGGTCCGCCCAATTCCCTTTTTGATTTAAGACCCTTTTAATCAAGAGCTGCCGGATTTGCCTGTTTGCTGCTTCCACCTGACCATTGGTCCTGGGATGATGTACTGAGGAAAATCGCAGATCAATTCCCGCTTGATCGCAGAAGCTTTTCATCTCGAAATTGTTGAACTGTGGACCGTTATCGGTAACAATTGCTAACGGAATTCCATGCCGGCAGATTATTTCCCCCCAGATGAAGTTTTTGACAATCTGAGTTGTTGTTTTCGCCAGCGCTTTTGCCTCGATCCACTTACTGAAATAGTCGATCATTACAATGATGAAACGGCGTTGACCGCTGGCCATCGGAAAGGGTCCCATAAGATCCATTCCCCATACTGCAAATGGCCACGGCGCGGTTATCGACCTGAGCGACTGAGCAGGCAAATGTTGAAGAGGAGCGAACTTTTGGCACTGGACACATCGCCTGGCAAATGCTTCAGCATCTTTCCTCATGGTCGGCCAGAAATATCCCTGCCGCAAGATCCTTTTCTCCAAAGTCTTCGCTCCTGAATGACTACCACACTCTCCTGAATGAATTTCCTGAAGTACGATCGGAATTTCTTCTTCTGAGACACATCGCGCTGAGGGAGAAATCAGAGTTTTTCTATACAGGACTCCTGCCATCAAGTAGTAGTAGGCTGCCTTTCTTTTGAATCTATTTCTGTCCCTGATTGATGAATGAAACTCTCCTTTTGACAGAAACAATTCGTAGGGGTCTTTCCAGGAAGGATGCTGATCGATCTGCATGAGCTCCTCTTCCTCTGTCTCATCTACTGCCGGACGAAAGAGTTCTGAGGTCACCCCTCCTGATGGAAGACCAAACTTTGACAATTCGTCCGCCTCTTCATTCTGTGTTCTCGGAATGTGTTCGATAATGAAGGATTTGAATCTCCCAATTTCTTTCTTAGCTAAAAATAGATACTTTCTCAATATCGGTTCTCTTGTTTCATAATTCCCTAGAACCTGCGAAGCCATCACAAGAGAATCAGTTTTCACATGAACGTGTTCTATTCCAAGCTCCTTCGCGAGTCTCAAGCCGGTCAAGAATGCTTCGTATTCGGCCTGGTTATTTGTAACTGAAAAGAAGAATTTGATAGCCTGCTCCAGCCTGATGCCATTTGGACTGATCAGAACCACTCCGGCTCCCACGGAGTTTCTGCCAGAAGCCCCATCCACATAAATGATCCAAGCCAAGGGAGATTGCATTATTTGTTCTGGATTAGACTCCATCGTGTCTACCAAGAAATCTGCCAATACTTGTGCCTTTATTGCCGTTCTGGGAATGTATAATATTTCGAACTCGCTTAACTCGATTGCCCATTTGGCCAACCTTCCTGAATGATCCGGCTTTTCCAAGATGCTCTTTAGTGGATGGTCCGAGACCACCTGAATGGAATGAGCCTGAAAATAGGGGCGGAGCCTTCGTGATGACATGACCAAAGCCAAGGCTAATTTCTCCAAGATTGAATATCTAGTTTCCGCATCTTTGAGGATGTGGCTGACATAATATATCGGAAACTGCTTCTTTTTTTCTTCCCGCACCAGGACAGAGCTTATCGCATCTGGGCCCACTCCCAAGTATAAGAATAGTGTTTCCCCTTCGCGAGGGCTTTGAAGAAGAGGGGTTGAGGTTAACTGCTTTTTCAACTGTTCGAAAGCATTATCGCACTCTTCACTCCATTCGAACTTAGATCCTCCCCTAAGTGTTTTGAAAAATGGAGCGCTTTTATCCCCCGACTTGGAAATGAATCGGCTCAATCCTGCCAACCTCCCCCCAAGTTGCTGCACTTCCTTCGGATTGCGAGGAGGGGTCATGTCTAGGATGGCCTTTACTTTATCTGGGTTTGGCGCGAGGCCATTAGGAGTGAGAAGGTGTCCCAGAAATTTTCCTTTGTTGGCCCCAAACACACATTTCAAAGGATTTAGTTTTAATTTGAACCCCCGCAGAGTAGCGAACGTCTCTACGAGGTCTTTCAGATGGATTGAAAAAGTTTTACTTTTTAGAAGAAGATCGTCTACATACACCTCAAGATTTCTCCCTTTCTGTTTTTTGAATACTGTGTCCATCATCCTCTGATATGTCGCCCCCGCATTTTTGAGCCCGAAGGGCATGACAAGATAACAATAACATCCATCATTGGTAATGAAGGATGTATGCGGGATATCAGGTTTATGCATCTTAATCTGGTGATAACCAGAAAATGCATCTAGAAAGCTCATGAAATTATATCCTACCGCAGAATCTACTAAAACATCTATCCGAGGCAAGGGATAGCAATCTTTGGGGCACGCTTTATTGAGCTTTGTGAAGTCCACGCACATGCGCCACTTCCCACCAGATTTGGGAACCATTACAATGTTTGACATCCACGTTGGATATTGAATTTCAGAAATAAAACCCGCTTTTAGGAGCTTGGAAACCTCCTCTCTGATGGGCAACGCCAGCTTTGTTGCCACCTCCCTCTTCTTTTGTTGGATCGGCTTGAATTCAGGAGAGACGTTGAGGTGATGGCATGCTACGTCTGGATCTACCCCAGGCATGTCCTCCGCTGACCAGGCGAAGATGTCCAAGTTCTCCAACAGGCAGGAGATTAGTTGAGCTTTTTCCTCTTCCGACAGCTCGGCGTTGATGATCAGCTTCTTCTCTTCCCCTTCAGCAATGGGGACTTCTTGGATCTCCTGGGCAGGTTCCAGGTAAACTCCTTTCCGCTCTGTGCTTTCTTTGATTTCCTCAGGGAGCTTGGACACCTCGTAGATGTCATTCTGAGCCTTGTGAAGTGGTGCCTCGGTGATCACATTAACTGTCTTTACATAGCATTCGCGAGCAACCCTTGGATCACTCCGGATCCGATATTGACGCCCCTCAGCGGCGAACTTCAAGGCCAAATGGAAAGTAGATACTACCGCTCTGTAAGCGTTCAGAATTGGCCTTCCGAAAATTGCACAGTAGCTGCTTGGGGCTTCCACCACCACGAAGTTTATCAGCTTTGTTATACCCCCCAGCGATACCAAAAGCTTTACGCATCCCTCCACTTCCTTCTTCTCTTCCGAGAAGCCATAGAGGGGCCCTTCCGTGGAGAGTAAAGACTTTCCAGTTTTAAGGGCTTCGAATGTTTCACGGAAAATGAGATTAACTGAGCTGCCGGTATCAATCAGAATTTTGTGCACGGTGTAGTTTTCAATAACCGCCTTTATCACCACTGCATCATCAAAAGGATTTGCATTTGGGGAAAGATCTTCTTGGCCGAAGGTAACGACCGCTCTTTCTGGAGTAGAAGTGGAGGCGACTGCCACTTCTTGCTTCGTAACTCTCCCGATGCTAGATTTCCGAGAAGATTCTACTCCTGCCCCACCATGAATGCAATAGACGTTGCCAAGAGGGCCAACGTCATTCACCTCTATACACTCGGTTGTGGGATGTATATCCCCATAGCAACCTGCCTCTTCCACATCAGCACACTCCCAGGTCACTTCGACCACTTCCTTCTTCTTCTCGGTTCGCGGCTCAACCGGGGTTTCTTGTCGAATCAACCCTCGGAGCTTCCCCTCTTTCAGGAGCTTCTCTATCAACCACCGGAGGGCCCGGCAATCCTCAGTCTGATGCCCCTCCTCTTTATGATATTCACAATAAAAGTTAGGGTTCCGGTTGCGAACTTCTGATTTCAAGGGAGGAGGCCTCTTGAAGTCAGGCCTCTTTTGGAGAATCTGCACGACCTCGATCATGGTGACGTTGAGAGGGGTGAACGACTCCTGAGATTCATCATATCGGATGGATGGAATAGTTGGGGATGGTTGTGCGATGTACTGCGGCAGATATACAGGCATTATTTGCGGAGCTCCCATGGGTTGAGTGGGTGCGATGGCCAACGGCGGTTTCTGATCTTGAAACCGTTGATGGCCGAGGAATGGTTGTTTAGGCTTAAGATTCCTCCCCCTCTGAGCCCAGGGTTCGAAATCAGGCCGAGATGGATGATTGTAACGTTGCTGATGAGTTGATGCGGGACTAAACTGATCGTTATTGCTGAGCAATTTGGCAACATAACCAGGATTGGTCTTTTCTCCCCTGATAAATTTGTTAGCCAGACTAATCATCTCCTGGTATGTTTTTGGCTCCCTGATTTGAGCTTCAAATTTCAGCGGCCCCTCCCTAAGGCCATGCATCAGAGCGACCCTATATAACTCTGGATCGACGTTTTGCACCTCCATTATCTCCCTTTGGAAACGGTCGATGAAGCGGGCCCACGTTTCGTTTTCTTGCTGCCGTATCTCAAATAGGGCTGCCGGACCGTTCTTCCTCTTTTTCGAGGTAGAGAATCGAAGCAGAAATTCTCTACGCAGTTCTGCAAAACATCTAATGGATCGAGGATGCAATCCATAGAACCATTCTCTGGCTTGTCCATCGAAGGACGTTACCAGGAGCTTACACTTAGTTGCATCAGTGATGGTCCTCAGAGCAACAGCCGATTCAAACGCTTGAAGATGAATTGCCGGATCGGACTCCCCACCATATGTTGATAAGCGTGGTTCTCGAAAGTTATTCGGAGCCGGCTCTCCCCGGATCTCATCCGTGAAGGGAGAACTCTCCTCGGCATCCTCGTATAGAGAAAAAGCAGGGTGGTAGGGGATCTCTGCTGCGGTCATTTGCGGACAGGCCGCCTGATAGGAGCGGGCAGGTGCTCCGGCCGGGTAGGACTGGTAGGCGGCGACCTCAGGCGGATAGAAAAAGCGAGCGGCCTGAGAAGCCGCCCCCTGGAAGTCAAGGACTCGAGCCGGCATACGCCGCGCGGCCTCTTGGTAGAAATTCTGCCGATCCGCAGAACCTTCTGGTGGCGGTTGGGAGTGAGCGACCTGCGCAAATGGGTATGGAGGTGGAGGAGGTAGAACAGGGGTCATGGCCGGGTTAACCGCGGCCTGTTGGGGGGCTAACCGCTTGGTTAGCAGAGCTAGAGCCTGACTGATCGCGTCCAGACGCTGATCAGTTGCTTTCTGAGCCTGGTCGGCTTCTCTCTTAGTTCGCTCCAGAGCCTCCCACAGGGAGTCATCGCTATGATCGGACCGGTCTCTTGGAGGGAACTGGCGGTCTGACATTCTGAACCAAAGATTTCGCTGATAGTCCGCGATCTGAAGGTCGCGTGTTTCTGTTGAATTCAAAAGTGCGCTCACGAAGAAAATCGAGGGCTGCGGATTATCGGTTACTATTTGGTTAGAGAATTTAGACCGCTAGCAGCGGTCGAGGCCGGACTTCGCCCGCCGCGGCAAATGCCACTCTTGCAACGGGCTTTCCTTTGATTGAAAAGTAGCGGTTACAAGTGCAGGAAAGCAGAAGCCGGCCGGTCAAACAGTTCGCAAGACCTGAAACTCGAGACCGGAGCTCCGACAAGCGAGCTCTTCGATTCGAGTGTGCGCGTCTTGTGAACAGTGCCGCCCCCTATTTATAGGCTTGGGGGCCTGCCCGAATGGGCAGGGATAAAATAACCACCTGCCCGGGTACAGGAGAAACGGGCAGGCGGTGACGGGATGCACAAGGAAGAAAAAAGAAAGAAGCCGCGCGGCTTGGCGGCTTGCTCTTCCTACCTGTCTTGCTTGAGGCTGAGGAAATAATGCAGACCGCGCGGGTTGGAGATTGAGGCTGCGGTCTGCCTTCTGGTCATGACTTAGCCGATCTTCACGAGGTAACTTGGATAGCCTTTGATCTGGAGCCCCGGACTGTTCTTCGGGGCTGGAACCTCGAGTTTCTATGAGACAACCCGTGCGGCCTTTTAGCTGAGACTGCGGATGAACTTTTTGCCTTAGCTCTTGACGATCTTCTCCCTTTGGGGGCGATTCCGGAAATGACACCAGGCCGCCCGGCCTGGCCCTTCTTGAACTGGGAACCGCTGATCCCGGGACCCAGCGGCCTGACCCAGGAGTTCGAGCGGTCTGCTAATGGTCCAACCCGAGAAGCGGTTTTCCGGGCAAACAATATGAATGCATATGTAAAAGGGTTTTATATAGAGGTATGCCATTAGTACATTATATAGTTTCATGTGTAAAGGTTGTATAGAAATTTATACATGCATACGTTTATACAATCTAAAAGGCATGGTGGAAAATTCTATATACAAGAATATATATATAGATATATGCAGAAAGGGGTTTGGAAAACTTCAGTTCTTTTCTTTCCACTTCCCGATGGCTCTAATCTGTTTCGAGAGGGAGATCGAGGCGAGCTAGGGTTTGCGCCGGAGTCGCTGGGCATCGGTGGTGTAGGCCATCGGAGGAAGTCTTGGAGTTGCCGGGACTTGTCCTCGTCGCCGGGGAAATGACATCGCTCTGCTCTCGGCGTGTTAGTCGCGATACGGCGAGTCACCGGTTGAATCCGAGGCAAGAAAACTTTTCCTTTCCTTCCCCCCTCCATCTCTTTTACTGGATCTTTTCTTTGTTGGTAGTTCCTGGATCTTCAAGTGCAGAACTTCTAATTTTGTTGACAAAATCTTTGGATCTTTTAGGGCTTGATCCTCTAGTTTTTTTGTTGGCAAAATTCTTGGTTCATATGTGGATTTCCTCTTGTTTTGTTAGCAAAGTTGTATGGAATATTTTTTAATGGCAGAACCCCTACTTGGTTAGACAATTCCGGATTTTTGTTTGGACTGCAATATATCTATCTCTATCGTGATTTGGGGGGGGGGGGGGGGGGGGGGGGTTGCTATATACGTATTCAATTTAGACTTTTTGGGGGCTGCTGTACGCATATGATTCTAGTTGGGGGCAGCTGCATATGGTTCTATGGGATTATTTTGGGGCGGCTGCTATTGGAGCTGTCGGTATTGTTTTCTTTTCCTGGGGGTTGCTCCTTGAGTTGGTTTATTAGGGGGCTGCTGTAGTATGCTCTATATGGGGCTGCTGCTTGAGTTGGTTTATTAGGGGGCTGCTGTAGTATGCTCTATATGGGGCTGCTGCTTGAGTTGGTTTATTAGGGGGCTGCTCCTTGAGTTGGTTTTTTAGGGGGCTGCTCCTTGAGTTTATTTATTTGGAGGTGTCGGAATTGTTTTCTTTTCCTGGGGGTTGCTCCTTGAATTGGTTAACTTGGGGGCTGCTCCTTGGGTTTATCTAATTAGGGGCTGCTGTATTTATGCTCTAGATGGGGGCTACTTCTGGAGTTCTGTTCTAATTGGGGACTCATGCTAGCTGTTTTTTTACATCTCCTGTTAACTTACATGTGGGGTTATGCTAGTAGCTTAATTCATTTTCCTGTTAACCTTTAGATTGGGATGTGCCAGTAGTTTCTCCAAGTCCCTGTTAATATTTATTTCGGGCTTATCTTGGTTATACGCGGGGTTCATATGGGCTAGTTCCGAATCGTGGTTACTTGTTAATTTGGGGCTCTCTTTCCTTGTTTAAATGGGGGGCTGCTGCTATCATTTAATTTGGGGCTGCCCTTTGTTTTCTTTCTTATGGGCTGCTGCTGCTGCTATCATTTAATTTGGGGCTGCCCTTTGTTTTCTTTCTTATGGGGCTGCTGCTGCTGCTATCATTTAATTTGGGGCTGCCCTTTGTTTTCTTTCTTATGGGGCTGTTGCTGCTGCTATCTATTAATTTGGGGCTGCCCTTTGTTTTCTTTCTTTTGGGGCTGCTGCTGTTCCTTTTTCTGTTTATTAGAGGGGGGTTGCCTTATCACACTTTAATGGGGGCTGCTGCTATGTGCACTTAAATTTGGGGCTGTTACTATGTGGTTCTGTTGGGGGCTACTCTACCTTCTTTCCCTGTTAATTTTCTTGAAGGGGACTGCTGTTTATGAGGGCTGTTTTATGGGGGCTGCTCCTTGGGTTTGGTTATGCTAGTCCCGAATCGTGTTTACGTGTTTAACTCTGCATATCCCTTATTATTACTTGGCTAAGCGATGATGGACTTGTTTGCACTGGAATGATGAGTATAAAGAACAATGGGGTCCTCCATCACAGTTCTGTAAATAGTGGTTAGTAGGGCAATGAGACCACCACCACGGCGCCTTTTTATTTGGGGTGAACATCCCCTTTATGTGAGTGGATAGTGACATTGTTTGGGTCCGCCACCACTGGTTCGTTTTGAACATCCCCTTTATGTGAGTGGATAGTGACATTGTTTGGGTCCGCCACCACTGGTTCATCTTGCACTGTGTGCTAAATTTTAGTTATGCTCTTGCTTATCGGGCTGGTTCTATGCGGGATCTTCTTAACCTTCTATTACTGAAATCTTTATATAAGCGTATATATATAGTTATATATATGTGTATATGTGTATATATATATATGTATTTATATACTCCTTTCGGACTGGTTATGCTACTGGTTACCTTGCCTGCTCTTACTTTTACCCATGCTGTTTTCTTGCACCCTTTGGGTTGAGGCATTTTTTCTTATGGATGCCTCAGGTTCAGGTTTGTAGCTGCCGCCGGAGTTTGAGCGGGGTCTTTCTGTTCGTCGTTGAGGCCTTCCCTCTCTTGTGGGTAAGGATTCAGTTCTGTTGTTGCAGCTCTTCCTTCTTTTTGGGACTGTTGACTTCTTTTTTTCCTGCGGGTTTGTGTTAGTTGTTGACGCCCGTACGGCTTTTGTTTGGCTTACTTGCTCATGCTACTGCTAGTTTCTTTTTCTGCTACTTGGTTATTTTGTATATGTACACTCTGGGAAAAGCCTATTTTTTTGCTGAATATTAATGCAGTTCTTTTAGCATTATAAAAACTTGTTCTTTTAACTGTTTGTAGTATCTACTACTAAGTATCACATATTTGCAAAGCGTAAACCTAAATAAAAATGATACTTCTTTATTATATATTAAATGTAGACCGGCGTTCGCCCTGGAGACGTCTCTGGTCTTCAGCGCCGTTAGAATGAAATGAACATATTTCCTTCCGTTGTGTTCGCATACTTCTTTTTATAAAAATGCCTTAGAGAACCGCAGGGCCGAGGGGCACGGCTTCCTTCCCTATTGAAATTAATCTTAAAAGATAATTTCTTTTATAAATTCATATCTTTTGTAAAAATGTTCGTTAGGAGATCACCTGAACGTCTGTAGCTGCCCCTACAAAACGTGGCATCATGACACGTATTTTCCCCCTTACTCTGATATTCAATTTATTTCGGGAAAATACGGGTTGTGACAGGTTACAAGCCGAGTTGATCAATTGGGCAGGTGGGCCTAGGCGGCGAACATTGCTTTCCTCAGAGAGATCAACTCAGTTGTGTGTCCCGCTTAGGCATCGCTTGAGAGTACCTAGGAATATTCGATGGTTACAGACCTATATGATCAGTTGGGCAGGTGTGGTTATGCCGCGGGGGCTATACCGACATTGCTTTCCTCAGAAAGATCATCAAAGCTGTAACTATATCCCTCTCGGGGCATGATAGAGCTAACATTCACCTAGACCTCCCTTGATGTAGGGGTGTGTCAGATATCAGCCGGGATCCAAGATTCCGAAGACCACCGCACGGGAAATGGCAAGCTACCACTACAGGTGTGCAAAAACTCCCCGCTACACATGATCTTCATGGTTTTACGCTAATGACTACAATCCGAGGGGGTTCGAGCAGAACATGGCGATGTCTCGGTGGTTCAGTGAGGAGGATATATGTAAAAAAGTGCAAAAAAAAATCATCAGACATGGAGAAGTGTCAGTATAGGGCTTTTCATTGAATATCCAAAAAATGCAAGAAATGGAGAAGACATTTTAAGGATAGAACCGTTTAAGATTGTCACCGCTCCAGGTGCATGAGATGTCCCCTCCTTTGCTTGTCTGGAGGTGATAAGCCCCGCTTTTTAGCACCTCCTTGACAATGAAAGGTCCAGCCCAGTTGGGATTTAGCTTTCCGACGTTGCCTGTTCTGGCTGCTGCATCAACTTTCTTTAATACTACGTCACCAACTGCGAAGTGTTTAACCCTGACATTTCTATCAAAGTACATGGCCATTCTCCTTTTAACTTCTTCCTGCCTGATTGTTGCCTCGTCCTGAAGCTCCTCGATCAGATCCAGACTATATTTGATAGCTTCGTCATTATGTTCTATCCACGCTTCTCCTCCCTCCTTTGCATACACAACTCTTGGAGTGACCACCTCAAATTCTACAGGAACAATAGCCTCCGAGCCATGAGATAATTTGAATGGTGTTTCTCCCGTAGCTGAAGATGTAGTAGTACGGAGAGTCCAAAGGATGGAAGGGAGTTGATCTGCCCAATTCCCTCTTTGATTCAAAACCCTCTTCATCAAAAGCTGCTGGATTTGCCTGTTCGCTGCTTCTACCTGACCATTAGTCCTTGGATGATGTATTGAGACGAACCGAAGATCAATTCCAACATGATCACAAAAGTTTATCATTTCTGGATTGTTGAACTGTGGACCATTGTCAGTGACAATTGCCAGCGGAATTCCATGTCGGCACACTATTTCCCACCAAATGAAGTTTCTGATGACCTGCATCGTGGTTTATGCTATCGCCTTCGCCTCAATCCATTTGCTGAAATAATCGATCATCACAATTATAAAATGCCGCTGGCCACTAGCCATTGGGAAGGGTCCGATGAGATCCATCCCCCAAACTGCGAAAGGCCAAGGTGCAATTATTGATCTGAGCGACTGAGCGGGCAGATGTTGAAGAGGAGCAAACTTTTGACACTGAACACATCGCTTGGCAAATGCTTCGGCATCTTTCCTCATGGTTGGCCAGAAATACCCCTGCCTCAAGATTCTTTTCTCTAAAGTTTCGCCCCTGCCGCATTCCCCGGAATGAACCTCTTAAAGTATGGTTGGAATTTTGTCCTCAGAAACACACCGCGCTGAGGGAGAGATCAAAGTCTTCCTGTAGAGAACTCCCGCTATCAGATAATAATATGTCGCTTTCCTTCTAAATCTTCTTCTATCTTTGATGGAATGATGGAATTCCCCCTTTGACAAAAACAGCTTGTAAGGGTCCTTCCACGAAGGATTCTGATCGATTTGCATAAGTTCTGCTTCATCTGTTTCCGGATGGAAAAGTTCAAAGGTCACTCCCCCTGATGGAAGACCGAACATTGACAACTCATCTGCTTCCTCATTTTGTGTTCTTGGAATATGCTCGATAATGAACGACTTGAATCTTCGGATTTCCTTTTTGGCTAGCAGCAGATACTTCCTCAGAATCGGCTCCCTTGTCTCATAGTTCCCCAAAACCTGAGAGGCAATTACTAATGAATCAGTTTTAACATGTACGTGTTCTATGCCCAGCTCTTTTGCAAGCCTCAGACCAGCCAGAAGTGCCTCATATTCTGCCTGATTATTTGTAACTGGAAAGAAGAATTTGATAGCTTGCTCAAGCTTGATGCCATTTAGACTGATTAAAATTACTCCGACTCCCACGGAATTTTTACCAGAAGCCCCGTCCACATAAACGACCCAAGTCAAAGGGGATTTCACCACCTGTTCAGGACTGGATTCTGCTGTATCAACCAGAAAATCTACCAAGACCTGTGCTTTGATTGCTGTCCTCGGAATATAGGATATTTCAAACTCGCTTAATTTAATAGCCCATTTAGCCATCCTCCCTGAATGATCTGGCTTTTCAAGAATGCTTGTCAAAGGATGATCTGTAATTATTTGGATAGGATGAGCCTGAAAATAAGGATGGAGCCTTCGCGATGACATAACCAAAGCCAAAGCTAGCTTTTCCAAGATCGAATATCTGGTCTCTGCATCCTTGAGGATATGGCTGACATAAGAGATCGAAAATTGTTTCTTCTTTTCTTCCCGAACAAGGACAGAACTTACTGCATCTGGGCCGACCCCCAAGTATAAGAACAATATCTCCCCCTCACGAGGACTTTGAAGTAGAGGAGTTGAAGTCAACTGCACTTTTAACTGTTCGAAAGCCTTGCTGCATTCTTCGTTCCATTCAAACTTTGATCCTCCCCAGAGTATTTTAAAGAATGGGGCACTCTTATCTCCTGATTTGGAGATAAACCTGCTCAGTCTGGCCAACCTTCCTCCAAGTTGCTGGAACTCCTTGGTATTACGAGGAGGAATCATATCGAGGATGACCTTCACCTTATCTGGGTTCGGTGCAAGGCCATCTGGAGTGAGGAGATGTCCGAGAAACTTCCCCTTGTTTGCTCTGAACACACATTTTAATGGGTTCATGTTTAATTTGAACCTCCGTAGAGTAGCGAACGTCTCTACGAGGTCTTTCAAATGTATTGAGAATGTTTCACTTTTTAGGAGGAGATCGTCAACATAAACTTCAAGATTCCTGCCTTTTTGATGTTTAAAAACTGTATCCATCATTCTCTGGTATGTTGCACCCGCATTTTTAAGTCCGAAGGGCATTACGAGATAACAATAACACCCATCGTTCGTGATGAAAGAAGTATGCGGGATATCGGGTTTGCTCATTTTGATTTGGTGGTACCCCGAAAGTGCGTCAAGAAAGCTCATAAGATTATACCCAACCGCGGAATCTACTAAAACATCTATCTGAGGCAAAGGGTAGCAATCTTTGGTGTATGCTTTATTGAGTTTAGTAAAATCCACACACATGCGCCATTTCCCACCGGATTTTTTTAACCATTACAACATTCGACATCCCTGTGGGATATTGAATTTCAGAAATAAAGCCTGCTTTCAGGAGTTTGGCAACCTCCTCTCTGATGGGCACTGCCAGCTTGGTTGCCACCTCTCTCTTCTTTTGCTAGATTGGATTGAACTCTGTAGATATGTTTAGATGATGGCAGGCCATGTCTGGATCTACTCCCGACATATCCTCCGCTGACCAGGCGAAGATATCCATATTCTCCAGAAGACAGGAGATCAGCTTCACTTTCTCCTCTTCCAGCAACTCAGCATTGATGACCAGCTTCTTGCCTTCCCCTTCAGCAATAGGAAACTCTTGGGTTGCCTGGGCAGGTTCCAGGTGAGCCCCTTCTCGATCCTTCCTCTCCTCAGCAGCCTTTGAAGATTCAGCAACTTCGAAAACTTCAACCGTGGCCTCGGGAAATGAAACATCGGTGATCATGTTGACAGTTCGCACGTAACACTCCCGAGCCACCTTCGGGTTGCTTCAGATTCGATACTACCTTCCCTCGGCAGCAAACTTAAGAGCAAGGTGGAAAGTGGACACTACTGCCCTGTATGCATTAAGAATTGGCCTCCCGAAGAAGGCGCAGTAGTTGCTTGGGGCATCCACTACCACGAAATTTATCAACTTTATTACTCCCCCAAGAGAGACCAGAAGCTTTACTGAACCCTCCACTTCTTTCTTCTCCCCAGAAAAGCCATAGAGGGGCCCATCGGAGGAAAGCATAGGCTTCCCAGTCTTCAAGGCTTCAAAGGTTGGGCAGAAGAGAAGATTGACATAGCTGCCTGTGTCGATCAAGATTTTGTGAACAGTATAATTTTCAATGACGTCTTTGATGACCACAGCATCGTCGAAAGGATTGGTGTTTGGAGGAAGGTCATCTTGACCAAAATTGACAATGGTGCTTTCAGGGGGAGAACTTGTGGTTGCTGCCACTTCTTGTTTCAGAACCCTCGCAATGCTGGATTTGCGAGACGACTCCGCTCCAGCCCCTCCATGAATGCAATAAATGTCCCCCATGGGGCCTACATCATTGACTTCGATGAATTCAGCTGAAGGGTGAATGTCTCCATATCAGCCAGCGTCTTCAACGTCGGCGCATTCCCAAGTCACCTCCACTGTTTCTTTTTTCTTCTCAGTGGCTGGCTCAGCAGTTGCCTCCTTCCGAACTAGGCCCCGGAGCTTTCCTTCTCCCAAGAGCCTCTCTATCAGCAAGCGGAGGGCCCGATAATCTTTGGTCAGATGCCCTCCCTCCTTATGATATTCACAGTAAAGATTCGGATTTTGATTACGAATATCTGATTTCAGAGGAGTAGACCTTTTGAAGTCCGGCCTTTTCTGGAGGATTTGGACGACTTCGTCCATAGTAACATTTAGGGGAGTAAATGACTCTTGCGAGTCATCATATTGGGTGGATGGAATGACTGGAGGTGGCTGCGCGGTATATTGTGGCAAGTATACCGGCATTATTTGTGGAAGAGGAACGGATGGAGCGGATGTGACGGCCAACGGCGGTTTCTGATCCTGAAACCGTTGATGGCCAATAAAGGGTTGCTTATTTTTGTAATTTCTTCCCCTCTAGGAACGGGGCTCGAAGTGGGGTTGGTTTGATGGTGGATGATGGAAGGATGGATTAGACTGCTCCTTGTCGCTTACTAACTTCGCGACGTAGCCTGGGTTACTCTTTTCTCCTCTGATGAACATGTTTGCCAAACTTATCATTTCCTGATAAGTTCTTGGCCCCCTTATATTTGCTTCGAATTTCAGGAGGCCCTCCCTCAAGCCATGAATGAGGGCAACCCTGTATAGCTCCGGATCCACGTTCTAAACTTCCATGATCTCCTTCTGGAAGAGGTCTACGAAACGGGCCCATGTTTCGTCTTCCCGCTGCCTTATATCAAAAAGGGCCGCCGGGCCACTTTTCCTCTTTCTTGAAGTAGAGAATCTCAGCAGAAATTCCCTGCACAGCTCAGCAAAACAACTGATTGACCTGGGGTGCAACCCATAAAACCACTCCCTTGCTTGTCCCTCGAAGGATGTCACAAGGAGTTTACACTTGGTTGCATCCGAGAGGGTCCTTAGAGCAATGGCCGACTCGAAGGCTTGTAGATGAACGGTGGGATCAGTTTCTCCATTGAAAGATGGCAGACGAGGCTCTCTAAAATTATTCGGGGCTGGCTCCCCTCGGTCTTCGTCTACGAAGGGAGAAAATACTTCAATATTTTCGTATAGAGGAGCCGAATAGTAAGCCGCCTGAGCTGCGTCTACTCGCAGACAAGCCGCATGGTAGGAGGAACGGATAGCGGCTTCTGGCGGGTATGAGTGATGAGTAGCAACCTCAGGTGGGTAGGAAAGATGGGCCGCGCCTTCTTGTGGGTAAGAGAGGTGGGCAACATGAGAAGCCGCCCCTGGAAATCAAGGACTCGGGCCGGCATGCTGTGCGCGGCTTCCTGATAGAAGTTTTGCCTGGCCGCAAAACCTTCTTGCAGTGGTTGGAAGTTGGCGACTTGTGGTAGCGGGTAAGCAGGAGGTGGAGGAGGGGCCGGAGTCACCGCCTGGTTAACCGCGGCTTGCTGTGGAACTAACCGCTCGGTAAAAAGTGCTAAAGTCTGACTGATTGCGTCCAAACGCTGATCAGTCGCTTTCTGAGCCCGCTCGGCTTCTCTTCTTGATTGCTCCAAGGCTTCCCACAAAGAGTCTTAACTATGATCGGAGTGGTCTCCAAGAGGAAAATGACGGTCTGACATTGTGGGAAGGATTTCACCGACAATTCGCGATCTGAAGGTCGTGTGTTTCTGTTGGGTTCGAAATTGCACCTCCGAAGGAAATCGGAGGCTGTGGGCTGTCGGTTAGTTTTTAGTTAGAGAAATCGAGACCGTTGGCAGCGGTCAAGGCCAGACTTTGCCCGCCACGGCGAATGCCACTCCTATGACGGGCTTTCCTTTGATTGAAGTAAAGAGATTACAGCGGGCTGCAAGATCAGAAAAGAAGAAGCCGGCCGGTCAGACAGGTCAGGTCGCAAGACGGGAAACTTGAGACCGCAGCTCAAACAAGCGAGCTCTTGGATTCGAGTGTGCGTGCCTCGGGAACGTCACCGCCCCCTATTTATAGGCTTGGGGGCCTGCCCGAATGGGCAGGGATAAAATAACCTCCTTCCCAGGTACAGGAGAAACGGGCAGTAGGTGACGGGATACAGAAAGGAAAAAAGAAAGAAGACGCGCGGTTTGTGGCTTGCACTTCCGATCTGTCTTGACCAGGGGCTAAAGATGCTGTGACCAAGGCGATGATGCAACCCGGGAGGTCTCCGACTTGAGACCGCGGATTGCCTTTTGGACTTGGCCTTGGTAGTCTTCATGGCGCAACCTGGGCGGTCTCCGACTTGATACCGCGGCTTGCCCTTTGGACTTGGGCTTTGCTGGTCTTCATGGTGCAACCCGGGCGGTCTTCGACTTGAGACCGCGGCTTTCCATTTGGACTTGGGCCTTGTTGGTCTTCATGGTGCAACCCGGGCGGTCTCCGACTTGAGACCGCGGCTTTCCTTTTGGACTTGGGCCTTGCTGGTCTTCATGGTGCAACCCGGGCGGTCTCCGACTTGAGACCGCAGCTTGCCTTTGGGACTTGGCCTTGGTGATCTTCAATCTTTGGAGGCGATCTGAATCATGTCAGACCGCCCGGTTTGTGCTGGTTGGTGCTGATGGACCTTGTTAAATCTAAACCGGGCGACTTGTATCCTCAGACCGCCCGGTCTACGAGTAGTGCTATTCGGAAGCGGTCTTCTGGGAAAACACCTACATTCATTGAAGCACAAGTTTAACCCATTGCAGCTCATTTAGTTGTCGATATACATAAACTAGAATCAGCCACAACTTTTGATCAGGTTGTCTGATTTTTGCTCACAAAACCTCTTCGAAATGAGCTCCGAGCCATACATTCAATGGAGAGCAAGTTTTACCCAATCTAGTTGATTTAGTGATCGATATACATTGAGTTGTAGTGGTAATGTGGGATTTAGCCCCAACTGGCACCTAAACTTCAAACAGCTATAACTTTTGATCCGGTTGTCCGGATTTTTGCCCAAAACACCTTTTCGCAATGAGCTCAGAGCCATACATCTTATGGAGAATAGGATTTACACGATCGAGTTCATTTAGAGGTCGGTGGATAATGGATTGCAGTGGAAATGAGGGATTTTGCTCCAATTGACACCTAAACTTAAAACATCCATAAATTTGATTCGGTTGTCAGATTTTTGCCCACAACACCTTTTCAGAATGTGATTGGAGCCCTGCATCCAAAGGACAATAAGTTTTACCCATTCTAGTTCGTTTAGTGGTTGATCTACAGTGGGTTGCAGTGGTAATGTGGGATTTAGATCTAAATGACACATAAACTTCAAACAGATAGAACTCTTGATCCAGTTGCCCAATTTTTGCCCACAATACCTTTTAGAATGAGCTCCGAGGCCTACATCCAGTGGAGAGTAGGATATAACAATTCAAGTTCATTTATTGTTCGATATACAGTGGGTTCCAGTGGTTATGCGGGTTGGTAATAAGGTATTTAGCTTGAAAGGAGACCTAATCATCAAATATCCGTAACTTTTGATCCGGTTGTCCGATTTTCGCCCACAATTCCTTTTCGGAATGAGATCGGAGCCCAAAATCCAATGGAGAAGAATTGTAACACATTCAAGCTCGTTTAGAGGTCGATATAAAATGGGTTGTACTAGTAATACTAGATTTAGCTCCAAAAGACACATAAATTTCAAAATAAAAGAATTTTAGATGCGGTTTGTAGTGAAAGTAAGAGATTTAGCTACAACTGACACTCAAACTTTAAACATCAATAAGTTTTGATCCGGTTGTCTGATTTTACCCCCACAACACCTTTTAGGAATGAGCTTGGAGCCCTACATTCATTGAAGCACAAGTTTTACCCATTGCAGCTCATTTAGTTGTCGATATATAGCGGGTTGCACTGGTAATGCGAAATTTAGCTTCAAATGACACCTTAACTTGAAACAGCCATAACCTTTGATCAGGTTGTCTGATTTTTGCTCACAAAACCTCTTCGAAATGTGCTCCGAGCCATACATTCAATGGAGAATAAAGTTTAACCAATCTAGTTCATTTAGTTGTCGATATACAATGAGTTGTAGTGGTAATGTGGGATTTAGCTCGAAATGGCACCTAAACTTCAAACAGCTATAAATTTTGATCCAGTTGTCCAGATTTTGCCCAAAACACCTTTTCGCAATGAGCTCGGAGCCATACATCCTATGGAGAATAGGATTTACTCGATCGAGTTCATTTAGAGGTCGGTGGATAGTGGATTGCAGTGGAAATGAGGGATTTTTCTCCAATTGACACCTAAACATAAAACATCCATAAATTTGATCCGGTTGTCAGATTTTTGCCCACAACACCTTTTCGGAATGAGATCGGAGCCCTGCATCCAATGGACAACAAGTTTTACCCATTCTAGTTCGTTTAGTGGTTGATCTACAGTGGGTTGCAGTGGTAATGTGGGATTTAGCTCCAAATGACACATAAACTTCAAACAGACAGAACTCTTGATCCAATTGCCTAATTTATGCCCACAATACCTTTTAGAATGAGCTCGTAGGCCTACATCCAGTGGAGAGTAGGATATAACCATTCAAGTTCATTTATTGTTCGATATACAGTGGGTTCGAGTGGTTATGCGGGTTGGTAATAAGGTATTTTGCTTGAAAGGAGACCTAATCTTCAAATATCCGTAACTTTTAATCCGGTTGTCTGATTTTCGCCCACAATGCCTTTTCGGAATGCGATCGGTGCCCAAAATCCAATGGAGAACAATTTTAACTCATTCAAGCTTGTTTAGAGGTTGATATATAATGGGTAGTACTGGTAATACTAGATTTAGCTCCAAATGACACATAAATTTCAAAATGAAAGAATTTTAGATGCGGTTTGTAGTGAAAGTAAGAGATTTAGCTACAAATGACACTCAAACCTTAAACATCAATAACTTTTGATCTGGTTGTCTGATTTTACCCCCACAACACCTTTTAGAAATAAGCTTGGAGCCCTACATTAATTGAAGCATAAGTTTTACCCATTGCAGCTCATTTATTTGTCGATATATAGCGGGCTGCACTGGTAATGCGAAATTGAGCTCTAAATGACACCTAAACTTGAAACAGCCATAACTTTTGATCAGGTTGTCTGATTTTTGCTCACAAAAACTCTTCAAAATGAGCTCCGAGCCATACATTCAATGGAGAGCAAGTTTTACCCAATCTAGTTCATTTAGTGGTCTATATACATTGAGTTGTAGTGGTAATGTGGGATTTAGCTCCAACTGGCACCTAAACTTCGAACAGCTATAACTTTTGATCCGGTTTTCTAGATTTTGCCCAAAACACCTTTTCGCAATGAGCCCAGAGCCATACATCCTATGGAGAATAGGATTTACTCGATCGAGTTCATTTAGAGGTCAGTGGATAGTAAATTGCAGTGGAAATGAAGGATTTTGCTCCAATTGACACCTAAACTTAAAACATCCATAAATTTGATTCGGTTGTCAGGTTATTGCCCACAACACCTTTTCAGAATGAGATTGGAGCCCTTCATCTAATGGACAACAAGTTTTACCCATTCTAGTATGTTTAGTGGTTGATCTACATTCGGTTGCAGTGGTAATGTGGGATTTAGCTCCAAATGACAAATAAACTTCAAACAGATAGAACTCTTGATCCAGTTGCCCAATTTTTGCTTACAATACCTTTTAGAATGAGCTCGGAGGCCTACATCCAGTGGAGAGTAGGATATAACCATTCAAGTTCATTTATTATTCGATATACAATGGGTTCCAGTGGTTATGCGGGTTGGTAATAAGGTATTTAGCTTGAAAGGAGATCTAATCTTCATATATCCGTATCTGTTGATCCGGTTGTCCGATTTTCGCCCACAATACCTTTTCGGAAAGAGATCGTAGCCCAAAATCCAATGGAGAACAATTTTAACCTATTCAAGCTCGTTTAGAGGTCGATATACAATTGGTTGTATTGGTAATACTAGATTTAGATCCAAATGACACATAAATTTCAAAATGAAAGAATTTTAGATGCGGTTTGTAGTGAAAGTAAGAGATTTAGCTACAAATGACACTCAAACTTTAAACATCAATAACTTTTGATCCAGTTGTCTGATTTTACATCCAAAACACCTTTTAGGAATGAGCTCGGAGCCCTACATTCATAGAAGCACAAGTCTTACCCATTGCAGCTCATTTAGTTGTCGATATATAGCGGGTTGCACTGGTAATGCGAAATTTAGCTCCAAATGACAGCTAAACTTGAAACAACCATAACTTTTGATCAGGTTGTCTAATTTTTGCTCATAAAACCTCTTCGAAATGAGCTCCGAGCCATACATTCAATGCAGAGCAAGTCTTACCCAATCTAGTTCATTTATTGGTCGATATATATTGAGTTGTAGTGGTAATGTGGGATTTAGCTCCAACTGACACCTAAACTTCAAACAACTATAACTTTTGATCCGGTTGTCCAGATTTTCCCCAAAACACTTTTTCGCAATGAGCTCAGAGCCATACATCCTATGGAGAATATGATTTACTCGATCGAGTTCATTTAGAGGTCGGTGGATAGTGGATTGCAGTGGAAATGATGGGATTTTGCTCCAATTGACACCTAAACTTAAAACATCCATAAATTTGATCCGGTTGTCAGATTTTTGCCCACAACACCTTTTCGGAATGAGATCGGAGCCCTGCATCCAATTGACAACAAGTTTTACCCGTTCTAGTTCGTTTAGTGGTTGATCTACAGTAGGTTGCAGTGGTAATGTGGGATTTAGCTCCAAATGACATAAAAACTTCAAACAGACAGAACTCTTGATCCAGTTGCCCAACTTTTGCCCACAATACCTTATAGAATGAGCTCGGAGTCCTACATCCAGTGGAGAGTAGGATATAACCATTCAAGTTCATTTATTGTTCGATATATAGTGGGTTCCAGTGGTTATGCGGGTTGGTAATAAGGTATTTAGCTTGAAAGGAGACCTAATATTCAAATATCCGTAACTTTTGATCCGGTTTTCCGATTTTCACCCACAATACCTTTTCAGAATGAGATCGGAGCCCAAAATCCAATGGAGAATAATTTTAACCCATTCAAGCTCGTTTAGAGGTTGATATACAATGGGTTGTACTGATAATACTAGATTTAGCTCCAAATGACACATAAATTTCAAAATGAAAGAATTTTAGATGCGATTTGTAATGAAAGTAAGAAATTTAGCTACAAATGACACTCAAACTGTAAACATCAATAACATTTGATCCGGTTGTCTGATTTTACCCCCACAACACCTTTTAGGAATGAGCTCAGAGCCCTACATTCATTGAAGCACAAGTTTTACCCATTGCAGCTCATTTAGTTGTCGATATATAGCGGGTTGCACTGGTAATGCAAAATTTAGCTCCAAATGACACCTAAACTTGAAATAGCCATAACTTTTGATCAGGTTGTCTGATTTTTGCTCTCAAAACCTCTTCAAAATGAGCTCTGAGCCATACATTCAATGGAGAGCAAGGCTTACCCAATCTAGTTCATTTAGTGGTCGATATACATTGAGTTGTAGTGGTAATGTGGGATTTAGCTCCAACTGGCACCTAAACTTCAAATAGCTATAACTTTTGATCCAGTTGTCCGGAATTTGCCCAAAACACCTTTTCGCAATGAGCTCAGAGCCATACATCCTATGGAGAATAGGATTTACTCAATCTTGTTCATTTAGAGGTTGGTGGATAGTGTATTGCAGTGGAAATGAGGGATTTTGCTCCAATTGACACCTAAACTTAAAACATCCAAATATTTGTTCCGGTTGTAAGATTTTTGCCCACAACACCTTTTCGGAATGAGATCGGAGCCCTGCATCTACTGAACAACAAGTTTTTCCCATTCTAGTTCGTTTAGTAGTTGATCTATAGTGGGTTGCAGTGGTAATGTACGATTTAGCTCCAAATGACACAAACTTCAAACAGACAGAACTCTTGATCCAATTGCCCAATTTTTGCCCACAATACCTTTTAGAATGAGCTCGGAGGCCTGCATCCAGTGGAGAGTAGGATATAGCCCTTCAAGTTCATTTATTGTTCGAAATACAGTGGGTTCCAGTGGTTATGCGTGTTGGTAATAAGGTATTTAGCTTGAAAGGAGACCTAATCTTCAAATATCCGTAACTTTTGATCCACTTGTCCGATTTTCGCCCACAATACCTTTTCAGAATGAGATCGGAGCCCAAAATCCAATGGAGAACAATTTTAACCCATTCAAGCTCGTTTAGAGGTCGATATACAATGGGTTGTACTGGTAATACTAGATTTAGTTCCAAATGACACATAAATTTCAAAATGAAAATATTTTAGATGCGGTTTGTAGTGAAAGTAAGAGATTTAGCTACAAATGACACTCAAACTTTAAACATCAATAACTTTTGATCCGGTTGTTTGATTTTACCCCCACAACACCTTTTAGGAATGAGCTCGGAGCCCTATATTCATTGAAGCACAAGTCTTACCCATTGCATCTCATTTAGTTGTCGATATATAGCGGGTTGCACTGGTAATGCGAACTTTAGTTCCAAATGACACCTAAACTTGAAACAGCCACAACTTTTGATCAGGTTGTCTGATTTTTTCTCACAAAACCTCTTCGAAATGAGCTCCGAGACATACATTCAATGGAGAGCAAGTTTTACCCAATCTAGTTCATTTAGTTGTCAATATACATTGAGTTGTAGTGGTAATGTGGGATTTAGCTCCAACTGGCACCTAAACTTCAAACAGCTAGAACTTTTGATCCGGTTGTCCGAATTTTGCCCAAAACACCTTTTCGCAATGAGCTCAGAGCCGTACATCCAATGGAGAATAGGATTTACTCAATCGAGTTCATTTAGAGGTTGGTGGATAGTGGATTGCAGTGGAAATGAGAGATTTTGCTCCAATTGACACCTAAACTTAAAACATCCAAAAATTTGTTCCGGTTGTAAGATTTTTGCCCACAACACCTTTTCAGAATGAGATCGTAGCCCTGCATCTAATGGACAACAAGTTTTACCCATTATAGTTCGTTTAGTGGTTGATCTACAGTGGGTTGTAGTGGTAATGTGGGATTTAGCTCCAAATGACACATAAACTTCAAACAGACAGAACTCTTGATCCAGTTGCCCAATTTTTGCCCACAATACCATTTAGAATGAGCTCGGAAGCCTACATCCAGTGGAGAGTAGGATATAACTATTCAAGTTCATTAATTGTTTGATATACAGTGGGTTCCAGTGGTTATGCGGGTTGGTAATAAGATATTTAGCTTGAAAGGAGACCTAATCTTCAAATATCCGTAACTTTTGATCCGGTCGTCCGATTTTTGCCCACAATACCTTTTCGGAATGAGATCGGATCCCAAAATCTAATGGAGAACAATTTTAACCCATTCAAGCTTGTTTAGAGGTCGATATACAATGGGTTATACTGGTAATACTAGATTTAGCTCCAAATGAGACATAAATTTTAAAATGAAAGAATTTAGCTACAAATGACACTCAAACTTTAAACATCAATAACTTTTGATCCGGTTGTCTGATTTTACCCTCACAACACCTTTTAGGAATGAGCTCGGAGCGCTACATTCATTGAAGCAAAAGTTTTACCCATTGCAGCTCATTTAGTTGTCGATATATAGCGGGTTGCACTGGTAATGCGAAATTTAGCTCCATATGACACCTAAACTTAAAAAAGCCATAACTTCTGATCGGTTGTCTGATTTTTGCTCACAAAACCTCTTCGAAATGAGCTCTGAGCCATACATTCAATGGAGAGGTAGTTTTACCCAATCTAGTTCATTTAGTGGTCGATATACATTGAGTTGTAGTGGTAATGTTAGATTTAGCTCTAACTGGCACCTAAACTTCAAACAGCTATAACTTTTGATCCGATTGTCCGGATTTTGCCCAAAACACCTTTTCGCAATGACCTCAGAGCCATACATCATATGGAGAATAGGATTTACTCGATCGAGTTCATTTAGAGGTCGGTGGATAGTGGATTGCAGTGGAAATGTGAGATTTTGCTCCAATTGACACCTAAACTTAAAACATCCATAAATTTGATCCGGTTGTCAGATTTTTGCCCACAAGACCTTTTCGGAATGATATCGGACCATAACATCCAATGGACAACAAGTTTTACCCATTATAGTTCATTTAGTGGTTGATCTACAGTGGGTTGCAGTTGTAATGTGGGATTTAGCTCCAAATGACACATAAACTTCAAACAGACAGAACTCTTGATCCAGTTGCTCAATTTTTGCCCACAATACCTTTTAGAATGAGCTCGGAGGCCTACTTCCAGTGGAGAGTAGGATATAACCATTCAAGTTAATTTATTCTTCGATATACAGTGGGTTCCAGTGGTTATGCGGGTTGGTAATAAGGTATTTTGCTTGAAAGGAGACCTAATCTTCAAATATCCGTAACTTTTGATCCGGCTGTCCGATTTTCACCCACAATGCCTTTTCGGAATGAGATCAGTGCCCAAAATCCAATGGAGAACAATTTTAACCCATTCAAGCTCGTTTAGAGGTCGATATATAATGGGTTGTACTGGTAATACTAAATTTAGCTCCAAATGACACAAATTTCAAAATGAAAGAATTTTAGATGCGGTTTGTAGTGAAAGTAAGAGATTTTGCTACAAATGACACTCAAACCTTAAACATCAATAACTTTTGATCCGGTTGTCTGATTTTACCACCACAACACCTTTTAGAAATGAGCTTGGAGCCCTACATTCATTGAAGCACAAGTTTTACCCATTGAAGCTCATTTAGTTGTCGATATATAGCGGGTTGCACTGGTAATGCGAAATTTAGCTCTAAATGACACATAAACTTGAAACAGCCATAACTTTTGATCAGGTTGTCTGATTTTTGCTCACAAAACCTCTTCGAAATGAGCTCCGAGCCATACATTCAATGGAGAGCAAGTTTTACCCAATCTAGTTCATTTAGTGGTCGATATACATTGAGTTGTAGTGGTAATGTGGGATTTAGCTCCTACTGGCACCTAAACTTCAAACAGCTATAACTTTTGATCCGATTTTCTAGATTTTGCCCAAAACACCTTTTCGCAATGAGCTCAGAGCCATACATCCTATGTAGAGTAGGATTTACTCGATCGAGTTCATTTAGAGGTCGGTGGATAGTGGATTGCAGTGGAAATGAGGGATTTTGCTCCAATTGACACCTAAACTTAAAACATCCATAAATTTGATCCGGTTGTCAGGTTTTTGCCCACAACACCTTTTCAAAATGAGATTGGAGCCCTGCATCTAAAGGACAACAAGTTTTACCCATTCTAGTTTGTTTAGTGGTTGATCTACATTCGGTTGCATTGGTAATGTGGGATTTAGCTCCAAATGACACATAAACTTCTAACAGATAGAACTCTTGATCCAGTTACCCAATTTTTGCCCACAATACCTTTTAGAATGAGCTCGGAGGCCTACATCCAGTGGAGAGTAGGATATAACCATTCAAGTTCATTTATTGTTCGATATACAGTGGGTTCCAGTGGTTATGCGTGTTGGTAATAAGGTATTTAGCTTGAAAGGAGACCTAATCTTCATATATCCGTAACTGTTGATCCGGTTGTTCGATTTTCGCCCACAATACCTTTTCGGAATGAGATAGGAGCCCAAAATCCAATGGAGAACAATTTTAACCTATTCAAGCTCGTTCAGAGGTCGATATACAATGGGTTGTACTGGTAATACTAGATTTAGATCCAAATGACACATAAATTTCAAAATGAAAGAATTTTATATGCGGTTTGTAGTGAAAGTAAGAGATTTAGCTACAAATGACACTCAAACTTTAGGCATCAATAACTTTAGATCCAGTTGTCTGATTTTACCCCCACAACACCTTTTAGGAATGAGCTCGGAGCCCTACATTCATCAAAGCACAAGTCTTACCCATTGCAGCTCATTTAGTTGTCGCTATATAGCGGGTTGCACTGGTAATGCGAAATTTAGCTCCGAATGACAGCTAAACTTGAAACAGCCATATCTTTTGATCAGGTTGTCTAATTTTTGCTCATAAAACCTCTTCGAAATGAGCTCCGAGCCATACATTCAATGGAGAGCAAGTTTTACCCAATCTAGTTCATTTAGTGGTCGATATACATTGAGTTGTAGTGGTAATGTGGGATTTAGCTCCAACTGGCACCTAAACTTCAAACAACTATAACTTTTGATCCGGTTGTCCAGATTTTCCCCAAAACACTTTTTCGCAATGAGCTCAGAGCCATACATCCTATGGAGAATATGATTTAATCGATCGAGTTCATTTAGAGGTCGGTGGATAGTGGATTGCAGTGGAAATGATGGGATTTTGCTCCAATTGACACCTAAACTTAAAACATCCATAAATTTGATCCTGTTGTCAGATGTTTGCCCACAACACCTTTTCGGAATGAGATCGGAGCCCTGCATCCACTGGACAACAAGTTTTACCCATTCTAGTTCGTTTAGTGGTTGATCTACAGTGGGTTGCAGTGGTAATGTGGGATATAGCTCCAAATGACACATAAACTTCAAACAGACAGAACTCTTGATCCGGTTGCCCAATTTTTGCCCACAATACCTTGTAGAATGAGCTCGGAGACCTACATCCAGAGGAGAGTAGGATATAACCATTCAAGTTCATTTATTGTTCGATATAAAGTGGGTTCCAGTGGTTATGCGGGTTGGTAATAAGGTATTTAACTTGAAAGGAGACCTAATATTCAATTATCCGTAACTTTTGATCCGGTTGTCCGATTTTCACCCACAATACCTTTTCGGAATGAGATCGGAGCCCAAAATCTAATGGAGAACAATTTTAACCCATTCAAGCTCGTTTAGAGGTTGATATACAATGGGTTGTACTGATAATACTAGATTTAGCTCCAAATGACACATAAATTTCAAAATGAAAGAATTTTAGATGCGGTTTGTAATGAAAGTAACAGATTTAGCTACAAATGACACTCAAACTGTAAACATCAATAACATTTGATCCGGTTGTCTGATTTTACCCCCACAACACCTCTTAAGAATAAGCTCAGAGCCCTACATTCATTGAAGCACAAGTTTTACCCATTGCAACTCATTTAGTTGTCGATATATAGCGGGTTGCACTAATAATGCAAAATTTAGCTCCAAATGACACCTAAACTTGAAACAGCCATAACTTTTGATCAGGTTGTCTGATTTTTGCTCACAAAACCTCTTCAAAATGAGCTCTGAGCCATACATTCAATGGAGTGCAAGTTTTACCCAATCTAGTTCATTTAGTGGTCGATATACATTGAGTTGTAGTGGTAATGTGGGATTTAGCTCCAACTGGCACCTAAACTTCAAATAGCTATAACTTTTGATCCACTTGTCCGGATTTTGCCCAAAACACCTTTTCGCAATGAGCTCAGAGCAATTCATCCTATGGAGAATAGGATTTACTCAATCGAGTTCATTTAGAGGTTGGTGGATAGTGGAATGTAGTGGAAATGAGGGATTTTGCTCCAATTGACACCTAAACTTAAAACATCCAAAAATTTGTTCCGATTGTAAGATTTTTGCCCACAACACCTTTTCCGAATGAGATCGGAGCCCTGCATCTAATGGACAACAAGTAATACCCATTCTAGTTCGTTTAGTAGTTGATCTATAGAGGGTTGCAGTGGTAATGTGCGATTTAGCTCCAATGGACACAAACTTCAAACAGACAGAACTCTTGATCCAATTGCCCAATTTTTGCCCACAATACCTTTTAGAATGAGCTCGGAGGCCTACATCCAGTGTTGAGTAGGATATAGCCCTTCAAGTTCATTTATTGTTCGAAATACAGTGGGTTCCAGTGGTTATGCGGGTTGGTAATAAGGTATTTAGCTTGAAAGGAGACCTAATCTTCAAATATCCGTAACTTTTGATCCAGTTGTCTGATTTTCGCCCACAATACCTTTTCGGAATGAGATCGGAGCCCAAAATCCAATGGAGAACAATTTTAACATATTCAATCTCGTTTAGAGTTCGATATACAATGGGTTGTACTGGTAATACTAGATTTAGTTCAAATGACACATAAATTTCAAAATGAAAGAATTTTAGATGCGGTTTGTAGTGAAAGTAAGAGATTTAGCAACAAATGACACTCAAACTTTAAACATCAATAACTTTTGATCCGGTTGTCTGATTTTACCCCCACAACACCTTTTAGGAATGAGCTCGAAGCTTTACATTCATTGAAGCACAAGTTTTACCCATTGGAGCTCATTTAGTTGTCGATATATAACGGGTTGCACTGGTAATACGAAATTTAGCTCCAAATGACACCTAAACTTGAAACAGCCATAACTTTTGATCAGGTTGTCTCATTTAGTAATAACGTATTTAGCTTGAAAGGAGACCTAATCTGTTCGATTCAAAAGTGCGCTCACGAAGAAAATCGAGGGCTGCGGATTATCGGTTACTATTTGGTTAGAGAATTTAGACCGCTAGCAGCGGTCGAGGCCGGACTTCGCCCGCCGCGGCAAATGCCACTGTTGCGACGGGCTTTCCTTTGATTGAAAAGTAGCGGTTACAAGTGCAGGAAAGCAGAAGCCGGCCGGTCAAACAGTTCGCGAGACCAGAAACTCGAGACCGGAGCTCCGACAAGCGAGCTCTTCGATTCGAGTGTACGTGTCTTGTGAACAGTGCCGCCCCCTATTTATAGGCTTGGGGGCCTGCCCGAATGGGCAGGGATAAAATAACCTCCTGCCCGGGTACAGGAGAAACGGGCAGGCGGTGACGGGATGCATAAAGAAGAAAAAAGAAAGAGGCCGCGCGACCTGACGGTCTGCCTTCTCTACCCGTCTGACTTGAGGCTGAGGATACCGGGACTAAGTCAATGATGCAGACCGAACGGCCTGGAGATTGAGGCCGCGGTCTGCCTTCTGGTCATGACTTAGCCGTTTTTCACAAGGTAACTCGGATAGCCTTTGATCTGGAGCCCCGGCTTGTTCTTCGGGGCTGGAACCTCGAGTTTCTATGGGACAACCCGCGCGGCCTTCTAGCTGAGACTGCGGATGAACTTTTTGCCTTAGCTCTTGACGATCTTCTCCCTTTGGGGGCGATCCGGAAATGACACCAGGCCGCCCGGCCTGGCCCTTCTTGAACTGGGAACCGCTGATCCCGGGACCCAGCGGCCTGACCCAGGAGTTCGAGCGGTCTGCTAATGGTCCAACCCGAGAAGCGGTTTTCCGGGCAAACATAATCCCCGCATATTTTCTAATCTCAAGAGAATTTCGAAAATATTAGCTTTGACCGGGAGACCGCATCCGACCTGCCTTAAATTCTATAAGAGAGCCAGAGAATTCATTCTGCGGAGTTTTTCCTGAAATCACGGGGTATTACTCGCCAGTTGCGGTTAGAATTTTTAAGACCGGCAATTCTTCCGCAATGGACTTCCTGGACGCTGTGTTAGACCGCGTGGATCCCAGCGGAGATCAGAAGAGGGTGGAAGATAAGAGGCGCGAATCGTCGGAGAAATCGAATAAGGAGAAGGAAAAGCAAGACCGGAAGGACCGGAAAAAGAGAAAGCGGGCCGAGAAGGCCGCAGCGGATAGCCCCAAACCGGTCGTGGACTTAACAACTCCCAAGACCCCTGCAGAGCCCGTGGCGAACAGTTCGAGGCCTCTTCTTGGTGACCCGCTGATTCCTTCAGAAGACCCTGGTCAACAGGTCGCCAACCCGCTGAACAAAGAGGAGACCGCTCCTCCTGAAAAAGCTGATACCGGTAGCCCTTCGAAGAAGACCGGCGAAAACGACTCGTTTGGCATGGAGATTACTCCTTCTGGGAACCCCCATCTGCTAGTTAGAAACTTGGAGGAAAAGGCGGTCAACTCCCCAAGGGCGGGCGATCTGAATACCCCTTTGTCCGTGGACGACTACCCTAGCCCTTCCAAAGAAGTTAGCCCAGCTCCGAGCAAGAAGGAGAGGAAAAGGAAGAAGACCGGGTCCGTGACCGAGCGGATAACGAAGAAGGTCAAGAGGTTAGCCGCTAAGGAAAGGGCGGCTCTTAAGAAACCGACCGAATCCCTCCTCCAGACCAATTCGCGACTAAAGGAGGAGCTAGGCCTTGCGACTCCTCCACCCAACAAGTCAAATGAATCACCGGCTACCCCTGATATGAAACCGGGCGAACTGCCTCCGGACTCGGCGAGCAGCTTATCTTTTAATGGGATCTTCAGGGGTATGGATGAGCTGGTGAAGCGAGATCAGCTTCTTGACAGCCCGATTGTTTCCAGACAAAATCCCTCTGCCACTGATAATACAGTCCGGCCTGAAGAGACCGCTCGGACGGAGGCCGAAGAACGAGAAGCTGCCGCCCGGACTGCCTTGGAGGTCGAAGAGAGAACGAGGGAGCTTGAAGAAATGCTGAAAGCGCGGGAGGAAGTTCCCCCAGCGATGACCGGGGAAGAAATAATGATGGTGAAGAAGGAGGGGGCGGAACGAACTTTGAACAAGCCGTCGCGGCCTGATCCTCTTGTGGCAGGTAAGGGCTCCACGGACTATAAAGCTGTCCGCTTCTCCATTCCGCGGCCTCGCCATAATAAATTAGTGAACCCGCCGCCGATCCTCCTTTCTTTAGCGGCCCGGTTCCCTTTTTTCATAACCGAGCGGCTTCTTTCAGATAGCGTGGATCAGGTTACGAAGCCGGGCGACCTTGAGGCCAGCCCGCCTCTGTTAGTTCCACTGATTCCAACCAGTGCAACGACTTTGCCGGAAGGACTGCAGCTGTTTGACCATCTCGAGGAAGATCTGGTCAACCTGAGAGCCCGCTTGAAGGAGGTAGAAGACCGGGAGGCCGCCACTCGGACCGCTCTGGAGGCTGAGCAGATTGCGAGGAAGAAGGCTGAAGAGGCGCTGAAGGCGCAGTCGGAGATCAACAGGAAATCCGGCTCAGAAAAGGAGAAAGTCCTGGAGACTCAGCTTGAGGCCGCGCGGGCAGCAGTGGTGGCTACGCGAGCTGCTCTAACCGCTCAACTGGAGAAGGAGAAGAGAGCCTCTGCTAAATTTGAGAGCGACTCGAAATATTACCAGGATAAATTCCTGCGGTTAACCAGAGAAGTCGCCGCTGGTCGGCGAAATATGAACGATGGGGTGGTAGCTGTTAGCCGCCCGACTATTGGAGCGGGCTCGAATCCTCCCCCAGTCCGGGCGGCTGATCCAATGATTGACGAGGCCGCCGCAACCCCCCGTATGATTGCCGCTACGCGGGTCGAAAGGGATGCCGGGCGGCTTCATAGCACAATCAACCACCTTCATTATCATACAAGCCAGATTTACTCTCTCCTGAACACAACCAGTGACCAGGTCGCGCGACTTCACAGAGAGGATGTCTCCCCAGAACGCCGTCAGCCGTGACTGGCCTTTGAGAACAATTTGTACTATAAGCGTGGCTTATTGGTTTGAACAATGTTCTTTGTCTTGTATTCTGGATAACTCGTGCGGTCTCTTATTTAACCGTTATACTTTGTGTTCTGTTTTAGATCTCATGCTTTATTCGAACCGACTTCAGGTCGCTCGATCTGTGATGTATGCTTGCTTCTGTTTTCCTGGATGCCTTTGCTTCTTTTATTTTTCTGGTGAATCTAACCACTTAGGTCATTGACCGCGCGGTTAGAATGTATAGTCGCGATATGATTTTACTATTCACAGATCATAGAAATCTATAAGTAGGGAATTCTTCGAAGTCATTCTCACGATTTCCGGATGGCGCGATCCAAGAACAAGTCGCAGCGACCTGTTAAAGTTAAAGCCGTCCGAGCTGATGCGGCCTTAGCATTCCATTCGGGGGACCATCCGGAATGCCGCCTTACTCAGAGCGAACTGGACGATTTCATCGCAAAACACATGGCAGGGAGTAATCTACTCGCGCGGCTTCCTCTACGCGATGAGCTGATTAACTCTTCCAATCCGCACCAGATAGCTATCCCGGTCGACCACTTCGAATATGGCTTCAAGTTTCCACTGCCGCTTGAAGTCATAGCCATCTTCGACCATTACGGGGTCGTACCCGGTCAACTTCCACCGAACTCCATCGCCTCCATATATAGTTTCATCTCGTACCTGCGGTTCGAGCGGATCAGGTTCTCCCTCGACCTATTCAGAAAGTTCTTCTCGGTGCGGGCTGCCTCCGACTCGGGGACTTCAACTTACAGGGGGCACCTCTACTTCGGCTGCCATGGGTTGAAGATCGTCAATTTGGCGAACAAAGTCTCCGACTGGTCGGAGCGGTTCGTAATGCTCGAAGGCAACTTCGGACTGTTGCAGACCAACCCGCAAGTCCGAGGGGAAGAAGTTTTCCAGATCCCTCAGGTCGGAAAGATTGAGGCGGACACCTTCGCGTTCCTTGAGAACGAGCGGTTGGATATCAACCACTACATCCCGCTGTTCTCGGAGCTGGAGCATATCCTCCCTGAGCATAGTAAGTTCTTTTAGACCGCCTGTATGTAACCGCGCGGACTTCGTTATTTACACTTTTGTTTTCTCTTTACAGCTGCCCACGCCGTCCCTGCGAACAAGCCGGTCACTCCAGTCGTCCCGGTTTTGACTCAAAGGGAGAAGAGGCTGAAGCGAAACAGATCGCTATCGTCTGAGGAAGAAGGCCCTGCTTCTCCTGATGACTACGAGCTCCTTCGCTCTTGTGGGAACCCGCCCGATCTGCAGGGCAATCCGACCGTCCTTTGGCATAGGGATGGAAGCCGGATCCGGGTATCCACCGCTCTTCCTCCATGGGGGAGCGACAAAATTGAACGCCATGCCCTAGCCGCCGGGACCGCCTTGTATGGTCGAAAGACTTTAAGGAAGCTGATGAGAACCCCTGAAGAAGAGCTCCCCCGGCTAGCGGCTCAAGCCGGCGCCTGGGGGTTTTCGGCCAATCACTTCATGGCCCTGTCGTATAAGCGGCTAGTTTCTGTTCAGAAACACCTGGAGAAGAAGTACGAGGAGCAGGATGCGGAGAATACGCGGCTTCGAGAGGAGAACGCGCGGCTTCAAGAAGTCGTGTCGGTGAGTTTCTCACAAGACAACGCGGTTCCTTTTGTTTAGCCCGAGCGGCCTAATTCATTTTTCCCCTTCTTGCAGAAGCAATATGAGATGACCAACCCGGCTTTCCAAGATGAGGTGCTGCCTCATGTGGCCCAGGGGATCAACAAAGCCTTGGGTCTTATGGAAGACCGGGGCGGTCTGACCGAAGGGTTCGAGGGTACCACCTTCTCCGACCTCTTCCCCACCTTGAAGACTCAACTTGACGAAATCAGCCGAAGGCAAAAAGGAAAGACTAAGGTGGGCGAGGAGGCGGAGGCCGATGCGGGCAGGGAGATCGTACTCCATCAAGGGGGCGATGGAAGTGGTGAAGCCGCCGATGAGGTCGACGCGGATAATGAAGCCGGTGATGCTGATGAGGATGATGACGATGACTTGTCCTCCGGGACCACCGGTTCTGCAAGCAAGACCGGGCGGTCTAGTGATAGCAGTTCATCCGGCTCCTCCTCATTAAGCGAAGGTTATTCGCCGGAGGTTGACATCGATGGTGTGTACCCAAATTCTCCTGTCAAGAAGAAGAGAAAGTCGGCAGACTAGTGCTTTCGTTTTGATTTTAACTTTTGTAACCGCCGGTTTCTTTTTGTTAGCCGGGCGGTCAATATTTTGTTTTAACATATTTTGAAGAAATGAATAGAAATTTTTACCTGTCTGGCCGTCCTTCTGTTACTACTTACTTGTGATTGATACCTTGTCTTTTCCCTTTTTCTTTTCTTTTGCTCTTTTCGTTCTAACCGCGCGGACATCCTGGTCCGAGCATAAGTGATGATTGATTGTCTTCGACGATCCTTTGTCCAACCCGCACGATTATTTATTTGGATCTCAGGATATTCGATTTCTAATCGGTATAGACCATAACAGATAGATTCATGCGACTAAAATTCGGACCGCGCGGCTTCTTTTCATTTGAAGATACTTTATACTTGCTGCTATAAATAATGAACAACTTTCACGCGGTTCGAATTCAGTCCTGGCGAGTAATCCATTGTGTCTAGAGATAATTTTCGCTAAGAAATAGCTTAACCTGATCGGTTAGAGCACAATCCGAGCGACCATATATTCAGATCCAGAAATATCCAATTTCGACTATTCATTCAGGAATAGATAGTGCCCGGCCGGTTTAAAATTCAACCCAGATCATATAGCCAGATCCAGAAATACAACTTGATAGAATGGAGAGATAGATAGATCCGATTCAGTCAAAATGTAACCCGAGCGATCATATAATTAGCTCCAGAAATATTCAACTTTATAAAGGATGGATGATCCTGCCCGGTTTGAATGCAACCCGGACAATCAGATAATCAGCTTTGGAGATATCCAACTTAGTTTAAAGACAGACAGATTCGCCCGGCTAGAACACAATCCGGATAATCATATGACTAAATCTAAAAAACATCCAACTTATTAAAGGATGGATAGATAGATAAAACCGTCCGGCCAGAATGAGATCCGAGCAATTATATATATTAGTTCCCAAAATATCAACTTATAAAAGATGAATGGACCCGCCCGGCTTGAATGCCACCCGGGTAATAGATGATCGGTTCCGGAGATACCCAATTAAAAAATTGATAAGGTCGCCCGGTTGGATAACCACTCGGGTCATTATATAATTGCCAGGAAATATCCCAACTTATATCCAATCAGACCGTTCGGTTTGGATGTTCAGACCGCACGGTCTTAATATCATAACCCTTTATTAGGGTAGACGAACACCTGCACCTGTTTTAACCAAATCTTCCTCGAATTGTTCTTATACAAGAAACCATAAGAGGCAAATGCCTCCCTGTAGAGAAAGAATAAAAAAGGTATGTACAGACTCAAATGACCAAGTGGGCAGGTGGGCCTCGGCGGCGAACATTGCTTTCCTCAAGTGGTCATAAGAGCTGTAAACGACTCATCCGCTCTCTTGCCTAGGGTTACAAGCCGAGTTGATCAATTGGGCAGGTGGGCCTCGGCGGCGAACATTGCTTTCCTCAGAGAGATCAACTCAGTTGTGGGCCCAACTAGGCACCGTTTCGAGAGTACCTAAGAGTATTCGATGGTCACAGACTATGATGATCAGTTGGGCAGGTGGGCCTCGACGGCGAACATTGCTTTCCTCAGAAAGATCATCAAAGCTGTAACTATATCCCTTCGGGGCATGATAGAGCTGACAATCACCTAGACCTCCCTTGATGCAGGGGTGTGTCAGATATCGGCCGGGATCCAAAATTCTGAAGACCTCCGCAGCGGAATTGGCAAGCTACCACTACACGTGTGCGAAAACTCCCCGCATCACATGGTCTTGGTGGGTTTTACGCTACGACTACAATCCGAGGGGGTTCGAGCAGAATTCGGCGATATCTCAGAGGTTTGGGGAGTGAGATATGTATATTTACATTCACAATGTAGAGAACCATCAGACAAGAAGAGGTGTCAGTATAGGGCTTTTCATTTAATACCAAAAGAGATGTAGAGAATAAAAGAGATAATTCAAGGATAGAATCGTTTAAGATCGTCACCGCTCCAAGTACGCGGGATGTCTTCCCCTTCACTGGTGTGGAGACGGTAGGCCCCGTTCTTTAATACTTCTTTGATGATAAAAGGTCCTGCCCAATTAGGATCCAGCTTTCCAACATTACCAGACCTGGCTGCAGCATCTACTTTCTTTAATACCAAATCACCACTTGCGAACTGCTTTACTCTGACATTCTTGTCAAAATATTTTGCCATTCTCCTTTTAACTTCCTCCTGTCTGATAGTTGCCTCGTCTTGAAGCTCCTCGATCAGATCCAGACTATACCTCATAGCCTCATCATTTTCATCCATCCATGATTCTCCTCCCTCTTTTGCATACATAACCCTTGGAGTGACCACTTCAAATTTTACGGGAACAACAGCCTCTGAGCCATGGGATAGTTTGAACGGCGTCTCCCCTGTAGCTGAAGATGGCGTAGTACGAAGAGTCCAAAGGATGGAAGGAAGCTGGTCCACCCAATTCCCTTTTTGATTTAAGACCCTTTTCATCAAGAGCTGCCGGATTTGCCTGTTCGCTGCTTCCACCTGACCATTGGTCCTGGGATGATGTACTGAGGAAAATCGCAGATCAATTCCCGCCTGATCGCAGAAGCTTTTCATCTCGGAATTGTTGAACTGTGGACCATTATCGGTAACAATTGCTAACGGAATTCCATGCCGGCAGATTATTTCCCCCCAGATGAAGTTTTTGACAATTTGAGTTGTTGTTTTCGCCAGCGCTTTTGCCTCAATCCACTTACTGAAATAGTCGATCATTACAAGGATGAAACGGCGTTGACCGCTGGCCATCGGAAAGGGTCCCATAAGATCCATTCCCCATACTGCAAAGGGCCACGGCGCGGTTATCGACCTGAGCGACTGAGCAGGCAAATGTTGAAGAGGAGCGAACTTTTGGCACTGGACACATCGCCTGGCAAATGCTTCAGCATCTTTCCTCATGGTCGGCCAGAAATATCCCTGCCGCAAGATCCTTTTCTCCAAAGTCTTCGCTCCTGAATGACTACCACACTCTCCTGAATGAATTTCCTGAAGTATGATCGGAATTTCTTCTTCTGAGACACATCGCGCTGAGGGAGAAATCAGAGTTTTCCTATACAGGACTCCTGCCATCAAGTAGTAGTAGGCTGCCTTTCTTTTGAATCTATTTCTGTCCCTGATTGATGAATGAAACTCTCCTTTTGACAGAAACAATTCATAGGGGTCTTTCCAGGAAGGATGCTGATCGATCTGCATGAGCTCCTCTTCCTCTGTCTCATCTATTGCCGGACGAAAGAGTTCTGAGGTCACCCCTCCTGATGGAAGACCAAACTTTGACAATTCGTCTGCTTCTTCATTCTGTGTTCTCGGAATGTGTTCGATAATGAAGGATTTGAATCTCCCAATTTCTTTCTTAGCTAAAAATAGATACTTTCTCAATATCGGTTCTCTTGTTTCATAATTCCCTAGAACCTGCGAAGCCATCACAAGAGAATCAGTTTTCACATGAACGTGTTCTATCCCAAGCTCCTTCGCGAGTCTCAAGCCGACCAAGAATGCTTCATATTCGGCCTGGTTATTTGTAACTGAAAAGAAGAATTTGATAGCCTGCTCCAGCCTGATGCCATTTGGACTGATCAGAACCACTCCGGCTCCCACGGAGTTTCTGCCAGAAGCCCCATCCACATAAATGATCCAAGCCAAGGGAGATTGCACTACTTGTTCTGGATTAGACTCCATCGTGTCTACCAAGAAATCTGCCAATACTTGTGCCTTTATTGCCGTTCTGGGAATGTATAATATTTCGAACTCGCTTAGCTCGATTGCCCATTTGGCCAACCTTCCTGAATGATCCGGCTTTTCCAAGATGCTCTTTAGTGGATGGTCCGAGACCACCTGAATGGGATGAGCCTGAAAATAGGGGCGGAGCCTTCGTGATGACATGACCAAAGCCAAGGCTAATTTCTCCAAGATTGAATATCTAGTTTCCGCATCTTTGAGGATGTGGCTGACATAATATATCGGAAACTGCTTCTTTTTTTCTTCCCGCACCAGGACAGAGCTTATCGCATCTGGGCCCACTCCCAAGTATAAGAATAGTGTTTCCCCTTCGCGAGGGCTTTGAAGAAGAGGGGTTGAGGTTAACTGCTTTTTCAACTGTTCGAAAGCATTATCGCACTCTTCACTCCATTCGAACTTAGATCCTCCCCTAAGTGTTTTGAAAAATGGAGCGCTTTTATCCCCTGACTTGGAAATGAATCGGCTCAATCCTGCCAACCTCCCCCCAAGTTGCTGCACTTCCTTCGGATTGCGAGGAGGGGTCATGTCTAGGATGGCCTTTACTTTATCTGGGTTTGGCGCGAGGCCATTAGGAGTGAGAAGGTGTCCCAGAAATTTTCCTTTGTTGGCCCCAAACACACATTTCAAAGGATTTAGTTTTAATTTGAACCTCCGCAGAGTAGCGAACGTCTCTACGAGGTCTTTCAGATGGATTGAAAAAGTTTTACTTTTTAGAAGAAGATCGTCTACATATACTTCAAGATTTCTCCCTTTCTGTTTTTTGAATACTGTGTCCATCATCCTCTGATATGTCGCCCCCGCATTTTTGAGCCCGAAGGGCATGACAAGATAACAATAACATCCATCATTGGTAATGAAGGATGTATGCGGGATATCAGGTTTATGCATCTTAATCTGGTGATAACCAGAAAATGCATCTAGAAAGCTCATGAAATTATATCCTACCGTGGAATCTACTAAAACATCTATCCGAGGCAAGGGATAGCAATCTTTGGGGCACGCTTTATTGAGCTTTGTGAAGTCCACGCACATGCGCCACTTCCCACCAGATTTTGGAACCATTACAATGTTTGACATCCACGTTGGATATTGAATTTCAGAAATAAAACCCGCTTTTAGGAGCTTGGAAACCTCCTCTCTGATGGGCAATGCCAGCTTTGTTGCCACCTCCCTCTTCTTTTGTTGGATCGGCTTGAATTCAGGAGAGACGTTGAGGTGATGGCATGCTACGTCTGGATCTACCCCAGGCATGTCCTCCGCTGACCAGGCGAAGATGTCCAAGTTCTCCAACAGGCAGGAGGTTAGTTGAGCTTTTTCCTCTTCCGACAGCTCGGCGTTGATGATCAGCTTCTTCTCTTCCCCTTCAGCAATGGGGACTTCTTGGATCTCCTGGGCAGGTTCCAGGTAAACTCCTTTCCGCTCTGTGCTTTCTTTGATTTCCTCAGGGAGCTTGGACACCTCGTAGATGTCATTCTGAGCCTTGTGAAGTGGTGCCTCGGTGATCACATTAACTGTCTTTACATAGCATTCGCGAGCAACCCTTGGATCACTCCGGATCCGATATTGACGCCCCTCAGCGGCGAACTTCAAGGCCAAATGGAAAGTAGATACTACCGCTCTGTTAGCGTTCAGAATTGGCCTACCGAAAATTGCACAGTAGCTGCTTGGGGCTTCCACCACCACGAAGTTTATCAGCTTTGTTATACCCCCCAGCGATACCAAAAGCTTTACGCACCCCTCCACTTCCTTCTTCTCTCCCGAGAAGCCATAGAGGGGCCCTTCCGTGGAGAGTAAAGACTTTCCAGTTTTAAGGGCTTCGAATGTTTCACGGAAAATGAGATTAACTGAGCTGCCGGTATCAATCAGAATTTTGTGCACGGTGTAGTTTTCAATAACCGCCTTTATCACCACTGCATCATCAAAAGGATTTGCATTTGGGGAAAGATCTTCTTGGCCGAAGGTAACGACCGCCCTTTCTGGAGTAGAAGTGGAGGCGACTGCCACTTCTTGCTTCGTAACTCTCCCGATGCTAGATTTCCGAGAAGATTCTACTCCTGCCCCACCATGAATGCAATAGACGTTGCCAAGAGGGCCAACGTCATTCACCTCTATACACTCGGTTGTGGGATGTATATCCCCATAGCAACCTGCCTCTTCCACATCAGCACACTCCCAGGTCACTTCGACCACTTCCTTCTTCTTCTCGGTTCGCGGCTCAACCGGGGTTTCTTGCCGAATCAACCCTCGGAGCTTCCCTTCTTTCAGGAGCTTCTCTATCAACCACCGGAGGGCCCGGCAATCCTCAGTCTGATGCCCTTCCTCTATATGATATTCACAATAAAAGTTAGGGTTCCGGTTGCGAACTTCTGATTTCAAGGGAGGAGGCCTCTTGAAGTCAGGCCTCTTTTGGAGAATCTGCACGACCTCGTTCATGGTGACGTTGAGAGGGGTGAACGACTCCTGAGATTCATCATATCGGATGGATGGGATAGTTGGGGATGGTTGTGCGATGTACTGCGGCAGATATACAGGCATTATTTGCGGAGCTCCCATGGGTTGAGTGGGTGCGATGGCCAACGGCGGTTTCTGATCTTGGAACCGTTGATGGCCGAGGAATGGTTGTTTAGGCTTAAGATTCCTCCCCCTCTGAGCCCGGGGTTCGAAATCAGGCCGAGATGGATGATTGTAACGTTGCTGATGAGTTGATGCGGGATTAAACTGATCGTTATTGCTGAGCAATTTGGCAACATAACCAGGATTAGTCTTTTCTCCCCTGATAAATTTGTTAGCCAGACTAATCATCTCCTGGTATGTTTTTGGCTCCCTGATTTGAGCTTCAAATTTCAGCGGCCCCTCCCTGAGGCCATGCATCAGAGCGACCCTATATAACTCTGGATCGACGTTTTGCACCTCCATTATCTCCCTTTGGAAACGGTCGACGAAGCGGGCCCACGTTTCGTTTTCCTGCTGCCGTATCTCAAATAGGGCTGCCGGACCGTTCTTCCTCTTTTTCGAGGTAGAGAATCGAAGCAGAAATTCTCTACGCAGTTCTGCAAAACATCTAATGGATCGAGGATGCAATCCATAGAACCATTCTCTGGCTTGTCCATCGAAGGACGTCACCAGGAGCTTACACTTAGTTGCATCAGTGATGGTCCTCAGAGCAACAGCCGATTCAAACGCTTGAAGATGAATTGCCGGATCGGACTCCCCACCATATGTTGATAAGCGTGGTTCTCGAAAGTTATTCGGAGCCGGCTCTCCCCGGATCTCATCCGTGAAGGGAGAACTCTCCTCGGCATCCTCGTATAGAGAAAAAGCAGGGTGGTAGGGGATCTCTGCTGCGGTCAATTGCGGACAGGCCGCCTGATAGGAGCGGGCAGGTGCTCCGGCCGGGTAGGACTGGTAGGCGGCGACCTCAGGCGGATAGGAAAAGCGAGCGGCCTGAGAAGCCGCCCCCTGGAAGTCAAGGACTCGAGCCGGCATACAGCGCGCGACCTCTTGGTAGAAATTCTGCCGATCCGCAGAACCTTCTGTTGGCGGTTGGGAGTGAGCGACCTGCGCAAATGGGTATGGAGGTGGAGGAGGTAGAACAGGGGTCATGGCCGGGTTAACCGCGGCCTGTTGGGGGGCTAACCGCTTGGTTAGCAGAGCTAGAGCTTGACTGATCGCGTCCAGACGCTGATCAGTTGCTTTCTGAGCCTGGTCGGCTTCTCTCTTAGTTTGCTCCAGAGCCTCCCACAGGGAGTCATCGCTATGATCGGACCGGTCTCTTGGAGGGAACTGGCGGTCTGACATTCTGAACCAAAGATTTCGCTGATAGTCCGCGATCTGAAGGTCGCGTGTTTCTGTTCGATTCAAAAGTGCGCTCACGAAGAAAATCGAGGGCTGCGGATTATCGGTTACTATTTGGTTAGAGAATTTAGACCGCTAGCAGCGGTCGAGGCCGGACTTCGCCCGCCGCGGCAAATGCCACTCTTGCGACGGGCTTTCCTTTAATTGAAAAGTTGCGGTTACAAGTGCAGGAAAGCAGAAGCCGGCCGGTCAAACAGTTCGCGAGACCAGAAACTCGAGATCGGAGCTCCGACAAGCGAGCTCTTCGATTCGAGTGTACGTGTCTTGTGAACAGTGCCGCGCCCTATTTATAGGCTTGGGGGCCTGCCCGAATGGGCAGGGATAAAATAACCTCCTGTCCGGGTACAGGAGAAACGGGCAGGCGGTGACGGGATGCATAAAGAAGAAAAAAGAAAGAGGCCGCGCGACCTGACGGCCTGCCTTCTCTACCCGTCTGACTTGAGGCTGAGGATACCGGGACTAAGTCAATGATGCAGACCGAGCGGCCTGGAGATTGAGGCCGCGGTCTGCCTTCTGGTCATGACTTAGCCGTTTTTCACAAGGTAACTCGGATAGCCTTTGATCTGGAGCCCCGGCTTGTTCTTCGGGGCTGGAACCTCGAGTTTCTATGGGACAACCCGCGCGGCCTTCTAGCTGAGACTGCGGATGAACTTTTTGCCTTAGCTCTTGACGATCTTCTCCCTTTGGGGGCGATCCGGAAATGACACCAGGCCGCCCGGCCTGGCCCTTCTTGAACTGGGAACCGCTGATCCCGGGACCCAGTGGCCTGACCCAGGAGTTCGAGCGGTCTGCTAATGGTACAACCCGAGAAGCGGTTTTCCGGGCAAACATAATCTTCAAATATCCGTTACTTTTGATCCGGTTGTCCGATTTTCGCCCACAATACCTTTTCGGAATGAGATCGGAGCCCAAAATCCAATGGAGAACAATTTTAACCCATTCAAGCTCGTTTAGAGGTCGATATACAATGGGTTGTACTGGTAATACTAGATTTAGTTCCAAATGACACATAAATTTCAAAATGAAAGAATTTTAGATGCGGTTTGTTGTGAAAGTAAGAGATTTAGCAACAAATGACACAGTTTAAACATCAATAACTTTTGATCCGGTTGTCTGATTTTACCCCCACAACACCTTTTAGGAATGAGCTCGGAGCCCTATATTCATTGAAGCACATGTTTTACCCATTACAGCTCATTTAGTTGTCGATATATAGCGGGCTGCACTGGTAATGCGAAATTTAGCTCCAAATGACATCTAAACTTCAAACAGCCATAACTTTTGATCAGGTTGTCTGATTTTTTCTCACAAAACCTCTTCGAAATGAGCTCCGAGCCATACATTCAATGGAGAGCAAGTTTTACCCAATCTAGTTCATTTAGTTGTCGATATACATTGAGTTGTAGTGGTAATGTGGGATTTAGCTCCAACTAGCACCTAAACTTCAAACAACTAGAACTTTTGATCCGATTGTCAGAATTTTGCCCAAAACACCTTTTCGCAATGAGCTCAGAGCCATACATCCTATGGAGAATAGGATTTACTCAATCGAGTTCATTTAGAGGTTGGTGGTGTTAAAATTTTTGATTGGACCGTTTAGGAGTAAGTAGGAGTTGTATCAACAAGAGTTATAGCCAAACAACCACAATGCCAAAACAGCAACACAAGAAATCTTTATTGAAACAGAACTGCTTTACAACGCGAGGTATACATGGCGAGACATGATTCATCAGAATCACGGAGACGAGAAGAACAAATCACACCAAAAGGCAAAGCTGGCGGCTAGACAAGCTCAGACCGCACAAGCCGCACCACTCCAGAACTCGCCCGGCTTGCCCTGAGATCGCACGAAGAGAAACTGGATAGACTGCCAGCACTGCAAGTTCGCACCTTAGACCGCACGAACTGGAGCTTTATTGGAACAAAGAACTGAAGTTGTCGCCAGACCGCAACTCAGACCGTCTAACCGCTGAAGGTCGCATGATCACTGAGCTCACTGCGAACAGCATAAGAACACAATAACCCAGTTCGCTGACAGACCGCAGACGAACTGTTTATTCAAGCCACTGGAAATCACCAAGGAAGGAGACCGCACCCTGCTGACCGCAAACCTGCGAACACAACAAAGGTTAACTCGCATCCAAGTCGCGCGAACTCAAACTTGAGACCGCAAGAAACAATCCGGGCTCTGGTTCTTACAGTTCTTGTTGGGAATGACGGGCCATGCACCCCTATTTATAGGCGGGTGGACGGATATCGTCACTGCACAAACCGGGATACAGTCACCACCCATCAGATCGCGAACGGTCTCAAAGGACAGACCGCGTGAACAGACCTCTTGGACGATCACCCGACCAAGACGCAGATCAGCAGACAAGATCACGCACAGGCCACGGGAACACAAGACCGCGCACAAGCCGTGCGGTCTCAACAACGCTCCTTAGATCACCAGGAGCAAGCCAGAACCATCTGGCCGACTTCAATCAAGTCGCCAGATCACCAGGATAGACCGCCCGGGTAGACAGTCATATAGGAACAACCCGCCCGGTCTTCCAACAAGGAAGCCAGGCAAACTAGCAGATCTACTCGGGATCAACCCGCATCTACCAAGAGCAGACCGCCCAGAAGAAGACCGGAAACAACCCGCAACAGGTCGCCAACGACCAAACCCAAGAAGCAAGCTGGCCGATCTCACCAGATCGCCAGAACCAAACCGCCAGAGCACTAGCGCAGACCGCGCGGTCTCCAGCCTTCAGACCGGCCGGACTCCCTTCCACTTCACTTCAACAATTTCAACACTCCCCCTTGAAGTGGGAAGTGGAAACTAGCCCGAGCAACCCCCTTAACCGAGTAAACGGTCCCTTCGCCAGCGGCTTTGTGAAGATGTCAGCGACATTGTGCGCACTCCGAACATGCTCGACCATAAGAGATCCTCCCAACACCTTTTCACGAATGAAATGGTGCTCAATCTCTATATGCTTGGTCCTCACATGACAGACTAGATTATTAACCAGCTTGAGAGCACTCTCATTGTCCCCGCGTAGCATAGTGGGACCTCGAACCTCCTGATGAACGTCCTCTACCAACCTCCTGAGCCAAACGGCTTCCTGAGCTGCTAAGGCCGAAGCCTTGTACTCCGCTTCCGTGGTAGATACAGACACCGAGTCTTGCTTCTTACTGCACCAAGAGATAGTTGTGGGGCCCGTCATAAAGACATAACCAGACGTTGATCTCCGATCATCCACGTCTCCCCCATAATCAGCATCCATGAAACCTTGCAACTCCAAGCTTGACCCTCTCCTATATAGGAGACCCAAATCAGAGGTCGACTTCACATACTTCAATATACCTTTCGCCGCCAGAAGATGATGCTTCCGTGGCTCCGCCATGTACCGACTCACTTTGCCAACTGCATAAGCAATATCAGGCCTCGTGATGGTCAAATAGATCAAGCTCCCAACCAGAGCTCGGAACACCAACGGATCAGATAGAACTCTTCCCTCATCCTTCCGAAGTTTATGATGTTGCTCCAGAGGTATAGAGCTGCTCTTCCCTTCCTCCAAGCCAAATCGTTGAACGATCCGCTCCACATAGCCAGCCTGAGAAATGAGCACTCCGCTCTCCCGCCTCTGCACCTCGAGTCCAAGGAAATGGTGAAGCTCCCCCAGATCCTTCATCTCGAATCTGATAGCAAGCTCAGCCCTGAGTCTTGCAACAGCTTCCTTCGAGTTTCCGGTGACAATCATGTCATCCACATACAGCAGCACAATCACCCGAAGCACCCCCTCCTTCTTGATGAACAAGCTAGAATCAGAGTCTGAAGCAACGAATCCGCAGAATAAGAGATACTCTGCAATCTTCCCGTACCACGCCCGAGGCGCTTGCTTCAACCCATACAGGGCCTTCTTCAATTTACAAACGTAGTCCGGATACTCCTTCGAGATGAAGCCTTGCGGTTGGATCATGAAGATATCCTTGTCAATTTCGTCGTATAAGAAGGCATTCTTCACGTCGAGTTGCCAAATCTCCCAACCACTCGAAGCCGCCATGGCAATAACAAATCGAACCGAAGTCATCTTTGCCACTGGACTAAACGTCTCATCATAATCTTCTCCGTACTGCTGTGAAAACCCGCGAGCTACAAGGTGAGCCTTGTACCGCTCGATACTGCCGTCAGCTTTCTTCTTCATCTTGAAAACCCACTTGCAAGTGACATGAGTGGTGCCCTTGGGCTTGGGCCCAAGAGACCAGGTCTCATTCTTCTCGAGAGCTTCCATCTCTTCTTGCATAGCAATGTCCCACTCCTTCATGCCTCTGGCTTTCTCAAAGCTCGACGACTCCCTCTCATCCAAGGGACCATCAAAGAAACATGAAACAAAGTTCACCATATTTCCTCCTGTGTATCGATCTGGTGGTTGAATAGTCCTCTTCGACCTCCTAAGAGGTTGCTCCTGACTAACCACCTCCTCAGCTGCTTCTTCTGTGCAAGCTCCTCTTCCAGATGAACTTGGAGCATCGCTCCCCATGCTTCCAGAACCTGAAGCCTCCATCTCAGAGCTTAACACAACTGGAGCTCCTGGTGAAACAGGCAACTCCACTTGAAGACTTCCCGCAGCTTTTCCTCCTTCATCAACCCTGCTCTCTGGTAGCTCAACTCTTGAACTCCCCTTGTAAGAAGTCACTTCATCGAACACCACATCCCGAGAAACAATTGACCTCCGTGTCTCAGGATCCATGCATCTCCATCCCTTCTTCCGCTCATCATATCCAACAAAGACTAGCTTCCTTGCTTTCGCATTTAGCTTTGTTCGAAGAGCATCAGGAATGTGCACATAGCAGGTTGATCCAAACACCCGAAGGTGTGCAACGCTCGGCTTCTCCTTGAACATTAGTTCGTGAGGGGTCTTCATGTTGATAGGCCTCAGAGGCAATCTGTTGATGACATAAGCTGCACAAGACATTCCCTCCACCCAGAAGGACTTTGGGATACTCTTGGCATGAAGCTAGCATTTGCAGGTTTCCATCAGATGACAAATCTTCCTCTCCGCAACGCCATTCTGCTGTGGAGTATGGGCACAAGTGAGCTCTCTCCTGATGCCTTGCTTCCTGCAAAAACTTGAGAACTCACCAGAGGTGAACTCCCCACCATTGTCAGTTCTATGTTTTTTAACCCGCAGGCCAAGCCGGCCTTCAACCAGCTCCTTGAACTCCACAAATTTTGCAAAGGCTTCTGACTTCTCTTTCAAGAAATACACCCAGACATATTTGGTGTAGTCGTCAATCAACACCAACATGTATCTGTTGCCTCCAAGGCTTGGGGTGGCAGTCGGTCCCATCAAATCACCGTGGATGCACTCCAACGGCATTTTGCACCTTGTTTGCGATTTGTCAAATGGAAGTCGATGAGACTTACCAAACTGACATCCTTCGCAGACATGACCGTCTCCATAGGAGGACAAGCTAAGCAAGCCATTGACAAGGCCCCTTACCGCCATAGCCTTCAATTTGTCCATGCCTACATGCCCCAACCTTTCATGCCAGATGGTCGCGCCATCATTGGTCCTCATCTTATCAACATAGGTACTTGTCGATAAAACGAACAAGTCCTTCACCCGCTTGCCGACATGAATAACATCTCCCTTTATCTCCGGTTGAGTTTTAAGAAACTTCACTTCTGTTGGCCCAAACAGAACGTGATAACCGGCATCGACCACATTGGTCACAGAGAAGAGATTTTTCTTCATACCAGGCACGTGATAAACACTCCTCAATGTGAGTGGACCCTTATCACTGCTCAGAGAGACGACTCCTTCGTGCTCTACTGGATGAATAGAATTATCAGCCGTAATGATAGCATTGTTACCTGAGTAAGGCGCCAAAGAAGAGAACTTTGATCCATCCCCGGTGAGGTGATGCCCACACCCTGAATCAACAATCCAGTCCTCATCATAGTTGATGGAAGCCAAGGCCTTAACGGGCATCGCCGTTATATTAGACGCAAAGGCTCCTCCCCATCCAACTTCACCAGACTTTGGCATCGCCTTCTCCACTGCATGTCCCGGCTGAAGATTCACCCGGCAATCTTTCTTGAAGTGCCCGATCTTGTTGCATCTAAAGCACCTCAGTCCCTCTCCTTTCTTCTTCCCATCAGACTTAGGAGCATAGCCCCTATCTTGCTGACCTGAAGTGGAGGGTCCATCAAGACCCGGCTTCTTCTTCTCCCATTTCTTCTTCTTCTTCCCAGAGAACATCACATCACTTTCTCCCCCGGAGATTGAAACCCCCGCCATCTGTCTTGCTAAACTTTCTTGCGAAGCAAGAAGGTTCTCCAGCTCCAACAACGACGGTTGATTTGCCCAACCCTGAACTGAAGTCACAAAAGCAAGATACTCCTTCCGCAACCCGCGGATGATATGCCTCTTCAGTTTTGCCTCAGAGATAGGCTCATCAGGGTCCAATGCAGAAATCTCTGCCGTGAGGTTCTTCATCTTGAGGAAGAAGGTAGAAACAGAAAGATCACCTTGAGAGGCCTTCGCCAACTCATTTTCAAGATACTGTAGCCTCGCTACATTCTTCTTATTGAACAATCCATCCAAGGATGTCCAAATCTCAGCAGCAGATTTACATCCGATGATGTGATCAAACAGCTCTGGTGAGATAGCCCTCTTGAGAGTGAACTCAGCCTTAGCATTCGTCCTCCTCCAAAGTCTCACCTCTGCCATATTATCTCCTGCTAGAAACACCTCTTGTGTGTCTTCTCCGCCAACTACCTCCCATAGATCCTCGCCAAGCAAGTAACTATCTATACACGACTTCCACTTTTTGAAGTTAGTCGATGTGAGGAGTTCAATACCAAGACCTCTTGCGTATCCACCTTCCATGGAAATATACGTGGTCTCTTCTTCACAAAGACGATGGCAACTCTAGTTGATCACTGCTTATCCACTCCAAAAATCTCGCTCTGATACCATGTTAAAATTTTTGATTGGACCGTTTAGGAGTAATTAGGAGTTGTATCAACAAGAGTTATAGCCAAACAACCACAATGCCAAAACAGCAACACAAGAAATCTTTATTGAAACAGAACTGCTTTACAACGCGAGGTATACATGGCGAGACATGATTCATCAGAATCACGGAGATGAGAAGAACAAAACACACCAAAAGGCAAAGCTGGCGGCTAGACAAGCTCAGACCGCACAAGCCGCACCACTCCAGAACTCGCCAGGCTTGCCCTGAGATCGCACGAACAGAAACCGGACAGACTGCCAGCACTGCAAGACCGCACCTCAGACCGCACGAACTGGAGCTTTATTGGAACAAAGAACTGAAGCTGTCGCCAGACCGCAACTCAGACCGCCAAACCGCTGAAGGTCGCCTGATCACTGAGCTCACTGCGAACAGCATAAGAACACAATAACCCAGTACGCTGACAGACCGCAGACGAACTGTTTATTCAAGCCACCGGAAATCACCAAGGAAGGAGACCGCACCCTGCTGACCGCAAACCTGCGAACACAACAAAGGTTAACTCGCATCCAAGTCGTGCGAACTCAAACTTGAGACCGCAAGAAACAATCCGGGCTCTGGTTCTTACAGTTCTTGTTGGGAATGACGGGCCATGCACCCCTATTTATAGGAGGGTGGACGGATGTCGTCACCGCACAAACCAGGATACAGTCACCACCCATCAGATCGCGAACGGTCTCAAATGACAGACCGCGCGAACAGACCTCTTAGACGATCACCCGACCAAGACGCAGATCAGCAGACAAGATCGCGCACAGGCCGCGCGAACACAAGACCGCTCACAAGCTGTGCGGTCTCAACAACGCTCCTTAGATCACCAGGAGCAAGCTAGAACCATCTGGCCGACTTCAATCAAGTCGCCAGATCGCCAGGATAGACCGCCCGGGTAGACAGTCATATAGGAACAACCCGCCCGGTCTTCCAACAAGGAAGCCAGGCAAACTAGCAGATCTACTCGGGAACAACCCGCATCTACCAAGAGTAGACCGCCCAGAAGAAGACCGGAAACAACCCGCAACAGGTCGCCAACGACCAAACCCAAGAAGCAAGCTAGCCGATCTCACCAGATCGCCAGAACCAAACCGCCAGAGCACCAGCGCAGACCGCGCGGTCTCTGCGGTCTCCAGCCTTCAGACCGGCCGGACTCCCTTCCACTTCACATCAACAATTTCAATAGGTGGATAGTGGATTGCAGTGGAAATGAGGGATTTTGCTCCAATTGACACCTAAACTTAAAACATCCAAAAAATTGTTCCGGTTGTAAGATTTTTGCCCACAACACCTTTTCAGAATGAGATCGTAGCCCTGCATCCAATGGACAACAAGTTTTACCCATTCTAGTTCGTTTAGTGGTTGATGTACAGTGGGTTGTAGTGGTAATGTGGGATTTAGCTCCAACTGGCACTTAAACTTCAAACATCTATAACCTTTGATCCGGTTGTCCAGATTTTCCCCAAAACACTTTTTCGCAATGAGCTCGGAGCCATACATCCTATGGAGAATATGATTTACTCAATCGAATTCATTTAGAGGTCGGTGGATAGTTGATTGCAGTGGAAATGATGAGATTTTGCTCCAATTGACACCTAAACTTAAAACATCCATAAATTTGATCCGGTTGTCAGATTTTTGCCCACAACACCTTTTCGGAATGAGATCAGAGCCCTGCATCCAATGGACAACAAGTTTTACCCGTTCTAGTTCGTTTAGTGGTTGATCTACAGTGGGTTGCAGTGGTAATGTGGGATTTAGCTCCAAATGACATATAAACTTCAAACAGACAGAACTCTTGATCCAGTTGCCCAATTTTTGCCCACAATACCTAATAGAATGAGCTTGGAGGCCTACATCCAGAGGAGAGTAGGATATAACCATTCAAGTTCATTTATTGTTCGATATACAGTGGGTTCCAGTGGTTATGCGGGTTGGTAATAAGGTATTTAGCTTGAAAGGAGACCTAATATTCAAATATCCATAACTTTTGATCCGGTTGTCTGATTTTCACCCACAATACCTTTTCGGAATGAGATCGGAGCCCAAAATCCAATGGAGAACAATTTTAACCCATTTAAGCTCGTTTAGAGGTTGATATACAATGGGTTGTACTGATAATACTAGATTTAGCTCCAAATGACACATAAATTTCAAAATGAAAGAATTTTAGATGCGGTTTGTAATGAAAGTAAGAGATTTAGCTACAAATGACACTCAAACTGTAAACATCAATAACATTTGATCCGGTTGTCTGATTTTACACCCACTACACCTTTTAGGAATGAGCTCAGAGCCCTACATTCATTGAAGCACAAGTTTTACCCATTGCAGCTCATTTAGTTGTCGATATATAGCGGGTTGCTCTGGTAATGCAAAATTTAGCTCCAAATGACACCTAAACTTGAAACAGCCATAACTTTTGATCAGGTTGTCTGATTTTTGCTCACAAAACCTCTTCGAAATGAGCTCTGAGCCATACATTCAATGGAGAGCAAGTTTTACCCAATCTAGTTCATTTAGTGGTTGATATACATTGAGTTGTAGTGGTAATGTGGGATTTAGCTCCAACTGGCACCTAAACTTCAAATAGCTATAACTTTTGATCAAGTTGTCCGAATTTTGCCCAAAACACTTTTTCGCAATGAGCTCAGATCCATACATCCTATGGAGGATAGGATTTACTCAATCGAGTTCATTTAGAGGTTGGTGGATAGTGGATTGCAGTGGAAATGAGGGATTTTGCTCCAATTGACACCTAAACTTAAAACATCCAAAAATTTGTTCCGCTTGTAAGATTTTTGCCCACAACACCTTTTCGGAATGAGATCATAGCCCTGCATCTAATGGACAACAAGTTTTACCCATTCTAGTACGTTTAGTAGTTGATCTATAGTGGGTTGCAGTGGTAATGTGCGATTTAGCTCCAAATGACATACAAACTTCAAACAGACAGAACTCTTGATCCAGTTGCCCAATTTTTGCCCACAATACCTAATAGAATGAGCTTGGAGGCCTACATCCAGAGGAGAGTAGGATATAACCATTCAAGTTCATTTATTGTTCGATATACAGTGGGTTCCAGTGGTTATGCGGGTTGGTAATAAGGTATTTAGCTTGAAAGGAGACCTAATATTCAAATATCCATAACTTTTGATCCGGTTGTCTGATTTTCACCCACAATACCTTTTCGGAATGAGATCGGAGCCCAAAATCCAATGGAGAACAATTTTAACCCATTTAAGCTCGTTTAGAGGTTGATATACAATGGGTTGTACTGATAATACTAGATTTAGCTCCAAATGACACATAAATTTCAAAATGAAAGAATTTTAGATGCGGTTTGTAATGAAAGTAAGAGATTTAGCTACAAATGACACTCAAACTGTAAACATCAATAACATTTGATCCGGTTGTCTGATTTTACACCCACTACACCTTTTAGGAATGAGCTCAGAGCCCTACATTCATTGAAGCACAAGTTTTACCCATTGCAGCTCATTTAGTTGTCGATATATAGCGGGTTGCTCTGGTAATGCAAAATTTAGCTCCAAATGACACCTAAACTTGAAACAGCCATAACTTTTGATCAGGTTGTCTGATTTTTGCTCACAAAACCTCTTCGAAATGAGCTCTGAGCCATACATTCAATGGAGAGCAAGTTTTACCCAATCTAGTTCATTTAGTGGTTGATATACATTGAGTTGTAGTGGTAATGTGGGATTTAGCTCCAACTGGCACCTAAACTTCAAATAGCTATAACTTTTGATCAAGTTGTCCGAATTTTGCCCAAAACACTTTTTCGCAATGAGCTCAGATCCATACATCCTATGGAGGATAGGATTTACTCAATCGAGTTCATTTAGAGGTTGGTGGATAGTGGATTGCAGTGGAAATGAGGGATTTTGCTCCAATTGACACCTAAACTTAAAACATCCAAAAATTTGTTCCGCTTGTAAGATTTTTGCCCACAACACCTTTTCGGAATGAGATCATAGCCCTGCATCTAATGGACAACAAGTTTTACCCATTCTAGTACGTTTAGTAGTTGATCTATAGTGGGTTGCAGTGGTAATGTGCGATTTAGCTCCAAATGACATACAAACTTCAAACAGACAGAACTCTTGATCCAATTGCCCAATTTTTGCCCACAATACCTTTTAGAATGAGCTCGGAGGCCTACATCCAGTGGAGAGTAGGATATAGCCCTTCAAGTTCATTTATTGTTCGAAATACAGTGGGTTCCAGTGGTTATGCGGGTTGGTAATAAGGTATTTAGCTTGAAAGGAGACCTAATCTTCAAATATCCGTAACTTTTGATCCGGTTGTCCGATTTTCGCCCACAATACCTTTTCGGAATGAGATCGGAGCCCAAAATCCAATGGAGAACAATTTTAACCCATTCAATCTCGTTTAGAGTTCGATATACAATGGGTTGTACTGGTAATACTAGATTTAGTTCCAAATGACACATAAATTTCAAAATGAAAGAATTTTAGATGCGGTTTGTAGTGAAAGTAAGAGATTTAGCAACAAATGACACTCAAACTTTAAACATCAATAACTTTTGATCCGGTTGTCTGATTTTACCCCCACAAAACCTTTTAGGAATGAGCTCGGAGCCCAACATTCATTGAAGCACAAGTTTTACCCATTGGAGCTCATTTAGTTGTCGATATATAGCGGGTTGCACTGGTAATGCGAAATTTAGCTCCAAATAACACCTAAACTTGAAACAGCCATAACTTCTGATCAGGTTGTCTGATTTTTGCTTACAAAACCTCTTCAAAATGAGCTCTGAGCCATACATTCAATGGAGAGCAAGTTTTACCCAATCTAGTTCATTTAGTGGTCGATATACATTGAGTTGTAGTGGTAATGTGGGATTTAGCTCTAACTGGCACCTAAACTTCAAACAGCTATAACTTTTGATCCGATTGTCCGGATTTTGCCCAAAACACCTTTTCGCAATGACCTCAGAGCCATACATCATATGGAGAATAGTATTCACTCGATCGAGTTCATTTAGAGGTCGGTGGATAGTGGATTGCAGTGGAAATGTGGGATTTTGCTCCATATGACACCTAAACTTAAAACATCCATAAATTTGATCCGGTTGTCAGATTTTTGTCCACAACACCTTTTCGGAATGAGATCAGAGCATAACATCCAATGGACAACAAGTTTTACCCATTATAGTTCATTTAGTGGTTGATCGACAGTGGGTTGCAGTTGTAATGTGGGATTTAGCTCCAAATGACACATAAACTTCAAACAGACAGAACTCTTGATCCAGTTGCCCAATTTTTGCCCACAATGCCTTATAGAATGAGCTCGGAGGCCTACATCCAGTGGAGAGTAGGATATAACCATTCAAGTTAATTTATTGTTCGATATACAGTGGGTTCCAGTGGTTATGCGGGTTGGTAATAAGGTATTTAGCTTGAAAGGAGACCAAATCTTCAAATATCCGTAACTTTTGATCCGGTTGTCAAATTTTCGCCCACAATACCTCTTCAGAATGAGATCGGAGCCCAAAATCCAATGGAGAACAATTTTAACCCATTCAAGCTTGTTTAGAGGTCGATATACATTGGGTTGTACTAGTAATACTAGATTTAGCTCCAGATGACACATAAATTTCAAAATGAAAAAATTTTAGATGCGGTTTGTAGTGAAAGTAAGAGATTTAGCTAAAATGACACTCAAACTTCAAACATCAATAACATTTGATCCGGTTGTCTTATTTTACCCCCACAACACCTTTTAGGAATGAGCTCGGAGCCCTACATTCATTGAAGCACAAGTTTTACCAATTGCAGCTCATTTAGTTGTCGATATATAGCGGGTTGCACTGGTAATGCGAAATTTAGCTCCAAATGACTCCTAAACTTGAAACATCCTTAACTTTTGATCGGGTTGTTTGATTTTTGCTCACAAAACCTCTTCGAAATGAGATCTGAGCCACACATTCAATGGAGAGCAAGTTTTACCCAATCTAGTTCATTTAGTGGTCGATATAAATTGAGTTGTAGTGGTAATGTCGAATTTTGCTCCAACTGGCACCTAAACTTCAAACAACTATAACTTTTGATTCGGTTGTCCGGATTATGCCCAAAAAACCATTTCGCAATGAGCTCAGAGCCATACATCCTATGGAGAATAGGATTTACTCGATCGAGTTTATTTAGAGGTCGGTGGATAGTGGATTGCAGTGTAAATGAGGGATTTTGATCCAATTGACACCTAAACTTAAAACATCCATAAATTTGATCCGGTTGTCAGATTTTTGCCCACAACACCTTTTCGGAATGAGATCTGAGCCCTGCATCCAATGGACAACAAGTTTTACCCATTCTAGTTCGTTTAGTGGTTGATCTACAGTGGGTTGTAGTGGTAATGTGGGATTTAGCTCCAAATGACAAATAAACTTCAAACAGACAGAAATCTTGATCCAGTTACCCAATTTTGGACCACAATACCTTTTAGAATGAGCTCGGAGGCCTAGATCCAGTGGAGAGTAGGATATAACCATTCAAGTTCATTAATTGTTCGATATACAGTGGGTTCCAGTGGTTATGCGGGTTGGTAATAAGGTATTTAGCTTGAAAGGAGACCTAATCTTCAAATATCCGTAACTTTTGATCCGGTTGTCCGATTTTCGCCCACAATACCTTTTCGGAATGAGATCGGAGCCCAAAATCCAATGGAGAACAATTTTAACCCATTCAAGCTCGTTTAGAGGTCGATATACAATGAGTTATACTGGTAATACAAGACTTAGCTCCAAATGACACATAAATTTCAAAATGAAAGAATTTTAGATGCAGTTTGTAGTGAAAGTACGAGATTTAGCTACAAATGACACTCAAACTTTAAACATCAATAACTTTTGATACGGTTGTCTGATTTTACCACCACAACACCTTTTTGGAATGAGCTCGGAGCCTACATTCATTGAAGCAAAAGTTTTACCCATTGCAACTCATTTAGTTGTCGATATATAGCGGGGGTTGCACTGGTAATGCGAAATTTAGCTCCAAATGACACCTAAACTTAAAACAGCCATAACTTTTGATCAGGTTGTCTGATTTTTGCTCACAAAACCTCTTCGAAATGAGCTCCGAGCCATACATTCAATGGAGAGCAAATTTTACCCAATCTAGTTCATTTAGTGGTCGATATACATTGAGTTATAGTGGTAATGTGGGATTTAGCTCCAACTGGCACCTAAACTTCAAACAGCTATAACTTTTGATCCGGTTGTCCGGATTTTGCCCAAAACCCCTTTTCGCAAAGAACTCAGAGCCATACATCCTATGGAGAATAGGATTTACTCGATCGAGTTCATTTAGAGGTCGGTGGATAGTGGATTGGAGTGGAAATGAGGGATTTTGCTCCAATTGACACCTAAACTTAAAACATCCATAAATTTGATCTGGTTGTCAGATTTTTGCCCACAACACCTTTTCGGATTGAGATCAGAGCCCTGCATCCAATGGACAATAAGTTTTACCCATTCTAGTTCGTTTTGTGGTTGATCTACAGTGGGTTGCAGTGGTAATGTGCGATTTAGCTCCAAATGACACAAACTTCAAACAGACAGAACTCTTGATCCAATTGCCCAATTTTTGCCCACAATACCTTTTTGAATGAGCTCGGAGGCCTACATCCAATGGAGAGTAGGATATAGCCCTTCAAGTTCATTTATTGTTCGAAATACAGTGGGTTCCAGTGGTTATGCGGGTTGGTAATAAGGTATTTAGCTTGAAAGGAGACCTAATCTTCAAATATCCGTAACTTTTGATCCGGTTGTCTGATTTTCGCCCACAATACCTTTTCGGAATGAGATCGGAGCCCAAAATCCAATGGAGAACAATTTTAACATATTCAATCTCGTTTAGAGTTCGATATACAATGGGTTGTACTGGTAATACTAGATTTAGTTCCAAATGACACATAAATTTCAAAATGAAAGAATTTTAGATGCGGTTTGTAGTGAAAGTAAGAGATTTAGCAACAAATGACACTCAAACTTTAAACATCAATAACTTTTGATCCGGTTGTCTGATTTTACCCCCACAACACCTTTTAGGAATGAGCTCGAAGCTTTACATTCATTGAAGCACAAGTTTTACCCATTGGAGCTCATTTAGTTGTCGATATATAGCGGGTTGCACTGGTAATGCGAAATTTAGCTCCAAATGACACCTAAACTTGAAACAGCCTTAACTTCTGATCAGGTTGTCTGATTTTTGCTTACAAAACCTCTTCGAAATGAGCTCTGAGCCATACATTCAATGGAGAGCAAGTTTTACCCAATCTAGTTCATTTAGTGGTCGATATACATTGAGTTGTAGTGGTAATGTGGGATTTAGCTCTAACTGGCACCTAAACTTCAAACAGCTATAACTTTTGATCTGATTATCCGGATTTCGCCCAAAACACCTTTTCGCAATGACCTCAGAGCCATACATTATATGGAGAATAGTATTCACTCGATCGAGTTCATTTAGAGGTCGGTGGATAGTGGATTGCAGTGGAAATGTGGGATTTTGCTCCAATTGACACCTAAACTTAAAACATCCATAAATTTGATCCGGTTGTTAGATTTTTGCCCACAACACCTTTTCGGAATGAGATCAGAGCATAACATCCAATGGACAACAAGTTTTACCCATTATAGTTCATTTAGTGGTTGATCGATAGTGGGTTGCAGTTGTAATGTGGGATTTAGCTCCAAATGACACAAACTTCAAACAGACAGAACTCTTGATCCAGTTGCCCAATTTTTGCCCACAATACCTTTTAGAATGAGCTCGGAGGCCTACATCCAGTGGAGAGTAGGATATAACCATTCAAGTTAATTTAATGTTCGATATACAGTGGGTTCCAGTGGTTATGCGGGTTGGTAATAAGGTATTTAGCTTGAAAGGAGACCAAATCTTCAAATATCCGTAACTTTTGATCCGGTTGTCCAATTTTTGCCCACAATACCTCTTCAGAATGAGATCGGAGCCCAAAATCTAATGGAGAACAATTTTAACCCATTCAAGCTTGTTTAGAGGTCGATATACAATGGGTTGTACTAGTAATACTAGATTTAGCTCCAAATGACACATAAATTTCAAAATGAAAAAATTTTACATGCGGTTTGTAGTGAAAGTTAGAGATTTAGCTAAAATGACACTCAAACTTCAAACATCAATAACATTTGATCCGGTTGTCTTATTTTACCCCCACAACACCTTTTAGGAATGAGCTCGGAGCCCTACATTCATTGAAGCACAAGTTTTACCAATTGCAGCTCATTTAGTTGTCGATATATAGCGGGTTGCACTGGCAATGCGAAATTTAGCTTCAAATGACTCCTAAACTTGAAATAGCCTTAACTTTTGATCAGGTTGTCAGATTTTTGCTCACAAAACCTCTTCGAAATGAGATCTGAGCCACACATTCAATGGAGAGCAAGTTTTACCCAATCTAGTTCATTTAGTGGTCGATATAAATTGAGTTGTAGTGGTAATGTCGAATTTTGCTCCAACTGGCACCTAAACTTCAAACAACTATAACTTTTGATTCGGTTGTCCGGATTATGCCCAAAAAACCATTTCGCAATGAGTTCAGAGCCATACATCCTATGGAGAATAGGATTTACTCGATCGAGTTTATTTAGAGGTCGGTGGATAGTGGATTGCAGTGTAAATGAGGGATTTTGATCCAATTGACACCTAAACTTAAAACATCCATAAATTTGATCCGGTTGTCAGATTTTTGCCCACAACACCTTTTCGGAATGAGATCTGAGCCCTGCATCCAATGGACAACAAGTTTTACCCATTCTAGTTCGTTTAGTGGTTGATCTACAGTGGGTTGTAGTGGTAATGTGGGATTTAGCTCCAAATGACAAATAAACTTCAAACAGACAGAAATCTTGATCCAGTTACCCAATTTTGGACCACAATACCTTTTAGAATGAGCTCGGAGGCCTAGATCCAGTGGAGAGTAGGATATAACCATTCAAGTTCATTAATTGTTCGATATACAGTGGGTTCCAGTGGTTATGCGGGTTGGTAATAAGGTATTTAGCTTGAAAGGAGACCTAATCTTCAAATATCCGTAACTTTTGATCCGGTTGTCCGATTTTCGCCCACAATACCTTTTCGGAATGAGATCGGAGCCCAAAATCCAATGGAGAACAATTATAAACCAATCAAGCTCGTTTAGAGGTCGATATACAATGAGTTGTACTGGTAATACAAGACTTAGCTCCAAATGACACATAAATTTCAAAATGAAAGAATTTTAGATGCAGTTTGTAGTGAAAGTACGAGATTTAGCTACAAATGACACTCAAACTTTAAACATCAATAACTTTTGATACGGTTGTCTGATTTTACCACCACAACACCTTTTTGGAATGAGCTCGGAGCCTACATTCATTGAAGCAAAAGTTTTACCCATTGCAACTCATTTAGTTGTCGATATATAGCGGGGGTTGCACTGGTAATGCGAAATTTAGCTCCAAATGACACCTAAACTTAAAACAGCCATAACTTTTGATCAGGTTGTCTGATTTTTGCTCACAAAACCTCTTCGAAATGAGCTCCGAGCCATACATTCAATGGAGAGCAAATTTTACCCAATCTAGTTCATTTAGTGGTCGATATACATTGAGTTATAGTGGTAATGTGGGATTTAGCTCCAACTGGCACCTAAACTTCAAACAGCTATAACTTTTGATCCGGTTGTCCGGATTTTGCCCAAAACCCCTTTTCGCAAAGAACTCAGAGCCATACATCCTATGGAGAATAGGATTTACTCGATCGAGTTCATTTAGAGGTCGGTGGATAGTGGATTGGAGTGGAAATGAGGGATTTTGCTCCAATTGACACCTAAACTTAAAACATCCATAAATTTGATCTGGTTGTCAGATTTTTGCCCACAACACCTTTTCGGATTGAGATCAGAGCCCTGCATCCAATGGACAATAAGTTTTACCCATTCTAGTTCGTTTTGTGGTTGATCTACAGTGGGTTGCAGTGGTAATGTGCGATTTAGCTCCAAATGACACAAACTTCAAACAGACAGAACTCTTGATCCAATTGCCCAATTTTTGCCCACAATACCTTTTTGAATGAGCTCGGAGGCCTACATCCAATGGAGAGTAGGATATAGCCCTTCAAGTTCATTTATTGTTCGAAATACAGTGGGTTCCAGTGGTTATGCGGGTTGGTAATAAGGTATTTAGCTTGAAAGGAGACCTAATCTTCAAATATCCGTAACTTTTGATCCGGTTGTCTGATTTTCGCCCACAATACCTTTTCGGAATGAGATCGGAGCCCAAAATCCAATGGAGAACAATTTTAACATATTCAATCTCGTTTAGAGTTCGATATACAATGGGTTGTACTGGTAATACTAGATTTAGTTCCAAATGACACATAAATTTCAAAATGAAAGAATTTTAGATGCGGTTTGTAGTGAAAGTAAGAGATTTAGCAACAAATGACACTCAAACTTTAAACATCAATAACTTTTGATCCGGTTGTCTGATTTTACCCCCACAACACCTTTTAGGAATGAGCTCGAAGCTTTACATTCATTGAAGCACAAGTTTTACCCATTGGAGCTCATTTAGTTGTCGATATATAGCGGGTTGCACTGGTAATGCGAAATTTAGCTCCAAATGACACCTAAACTTGAAACAGCCTTAACTTCTGATCAGGTTGTCTGATTTTTGCTTACAAAACCTCTTCGAAATGAGCTCTGAGCCATACATTCAATGGAGAGCAAGTTTTACCCAATCTAGTTCATTTAGTGGTCGATATACATTGAGTTGTAGTGGTAATGTGGGATTTAGCTCTAACTGGCACCTAAACTTCAAACAGCTATAACTTTTGATCTGATTATCCGGATTTCGCCCAAAACACCTTTTCGCAATGACCTCAGAGCCATACATTATATGGAGAATAGTATTCACTCGATCGAGTTCATTTAGAGGTCGGTGGATAGTGGATTGCAGTGGAAATGTGGGATTTTGCTCCAATTGACACCTAAACTTAAAACATCCATAAATTTGATCCGGTTGTTAGATTTTTGCCCACAACACCTTTTCGGAATGAGATCAGAGCATAACATCCAATGGACAACAAGTTTTACCCATTATAGTTCATTTAGTGGTTGATCGATAGTGGGTTGCAGTTGTAATGTGGGATTTAGCTCCAAATGACACAAACTTCAAACAGACAGAACTCTTGATCCAGTTGCCCAATTTTTGCCCACAATACCTTTTAGAATGAGCTCGGAGGCCTACATCCAGTGGAGAGTAGGATATAACCATTCAAGTTAATTTAATGTTCGATATACAGTGGGTTCCAGTGGTTATGCGGGTTGGTAATAAGGTATTTAGCTTGAAAGGAGACCAAATCTTCAAATATCCGTAACTTTTGATCCGGTTGTCCAATTTTCGCCCACAATACCTCTTCAGAATGAGATCGGAGCCCAAAATCTAATGGAGAACAATTTTAACCCATTCAAGCTTGTTTAGAGGTCGATATACAATGGGTTATACTAGTAATACTAGATTTAGCTCCAAATGACACATAAATTTCAAAATGAAAAAATTTTAGATGCGGTTTGTAGTGAAAGTTAGAGATTTAGCTAAAATGACACTCAAACTTCAAACATCAATAACATTTGATCCGGTTGTCTTATTTTACCCACACAACACCTTTTAGGAATGAGCTCGGAGCCCTACATTCATTGAAGCACAAGTTTTACCAATTGCAGCTCATTTAGTTGTCGATATATAGCGGGTTGCACTGGCAATGCGAAATTTAGCTCCAAATGACTCCTAAACTTGAAATAGCCTTAACTTTTGATCAGGTTGTCAGATTTTTGCTCACAAAACCTCTTCGAAATGAGATCTGAGCCACACATTCAATGGAGAGCAAGTTTTACCCAATCTAGTTCATTTAGTGGTCGATATAAATTGAGTTGTAGTGGTAATGTCGAATTTTGCTCCAACTGGCACCTAAACTTCAAACAACTATAACTTTTGATTCGGTTGTCCGGATTATGCCCAAAAAACCATTTCGCAATGAGCTCAGAGCCATACATCCTATGGAGAATAGGATTTACTCGATCGAGTTTATTTAGAGGTCGGTGGATAGTGGATTGCAGTGTAAATGAGGGATTTTGATCCAATTGACACCTAAACTTAAAACATCCATAAATTTGATCCGGTTGTCAGATTTTTGCCCACAACACCTTTTCGGAATGAGATCTGAGCCCTGCATCCAATGGACAACAAGTTTTACCCATTCTAGTTCGTTTAGTGGTTGATCTACAGTGGGTTGTAGTGGTAATGTGGGATTTAGCTCCAAATGACAAATAAACTTCAAACAGACAGAAATCTTGATCCAGTTACCCAATTTTGGACCACAATACCTTTTAGAATGAGCTCGGAGGCCTAGATCTAGTGGAGAGTAGGATATAACCATTCAAGTTCATTAATTGTTCGATATACAGTGGGTTCCAGTGGTTATGCGGGTTGGTAATAAGGTATTTAGCTTGAAAGGAGACCTAATCTTCAAATATCCGTAACTTTTGATCCGGTTGTCCGATTTTCGCCCACAATACCTTTTCGGAATGAGATCGGAGCCCAAAATCCAATGGAGAACAATTTTAACCCATTCAAGCTCGTTTAGAGGTCGATATACAATGAGTTGTACTGGTAATACAAGACTTAGCTCCAAATGACACATAAATTTCAAAATGAAAGAATTTTAGATGCAGTTTGTAGTGAAAGTACGAGATTTAGCTACAAATGACACTCAAACTTTAAACATCAATAACTTTTGATACGGTTGTCTGATTTTACCACCACAACACCTTTTTGGAATGAGCTCGGAGCCTACATTCATTGAAGCAAAAGTTTTACCCATTGCAACTCATTTAGTTGTCGATATATAGCGGGGGTTGCACTGGTAATGCGAAATTTAGCTCCAAATGACACCTAAACTTAAAACAGCCATAACTTTTGATCAGGTTGTCTGATTTTTGCTCACAAAACCTCTTCGAAATGAGCTCCGAGCCATACATTCAATGGAGAGCAAATTTTACCCAATCTAGTTCATTTAGTGGTCGATATACATTGAGTTATAGTGGTAATGTGGGATTTAGCTCCAACTGGCACCTAAACTTCAAACAGCTATAACTTTTGATCCGGTTGTCCGGATTTTGCCCAAAACCCCTTTTCGCAAAGAACTCAGAGCCATACATCCTATGGAGAATAGGATTTACTCGATCGAGTTCATTTAGAGGTCGGTGGATAGTGGATTGGAGTGGAAATGAGGGATTTTGCTCCAATTGACACCTAAACTTAAAACATCCATAAATTTGATCTGGTTGTCAGATTTTTGCCCACAACACCTTTTCGGATTGAGATCAGAGCCCTGCATCCAATGGACAATAAGTTTTACCCATTCTAGTTCGTTTTGTGGTTGATCTACAGTGGGTTGCAGTGGTAATGTGCGATTTAGCTCCAAATGACACAAACTTCAAACAGACAGAACTCTTGATCCAATTGCCCAATTTTTGCCCACAATACCTTTTTGAATGAGCTCGGAGGCCTACATCCAATGGAGAGTAGGATATAGCCCTTCAAGTTCATTTATTGTTCGAAATACAGTGGGTTCCAGTGGTTATGCGGGTTGGTAATAAGGTATTTAGCTTGAAAGGAGACCTAATCTTCAAATATCCGTAACTTTTGATCCGGTTGTCTGATTTTCGCCCACAATACCTTTTCGGAATGAGTTCGGAGCCCAAAATCCAATGGAGAACAATTTTAACATATTCAATCTCGTTTAGAGTTCGATATACAATGGGTTGTACTGGTAATACTAGATTTAGTTCCAAATGACACATAAATTTCAAAATGAAAGAATTTTAGATGCGGTTTGTAGTGAAAGTAAGAGATTTAGCAACAAATGACACTCAAACTTTAAACATCAATAATTTTTGATCCGGTTGTCTGATTTTACCCCCACAACACCTTTTAGGAATGAGCTCGAAGCTTTACATTCATTGAAGCACAAGTTTTACCCATTGGAGCTCATTTAGTTGTCGATATATAGCGGGTTGCACTGGTAATGCGAAATTTAGCTCCAAATGACACCTAAACTTGAAACAGCCTTAACTTCTGATCAGGTTGTCTGATTTTTGCTTACAAAACCTCTTCGAAATGAGCTCTGAGCCATACATTCAATGGAGAGCAAGTTTTACCCAATCTAGTTCATTTAGTGGTCGATATACATTGAGTTGTAGTGGTAATGTGGGATTTAGCTCTAACTGGCACCTAAACTTCAAACAGCTATAACTTTTGATCTGATTATCCGGATTTCGCCCAAAACACCTTTTCGCAATGACCTCAGAGCCATACATTATATGGAGAATAGTATTCACTCGATCGAGTTCATTTAGAGGTCGGTGGATAGTGGATTGCAGTGGAAATGTGGGATTTTGCTCCAATTGACACCTAAACTTAAAACATCCATAAATTTGATCCGGTTGTTAGATTTTTGCCCACAACACCTTTTCGGAATGAGATCAGAGCATAACATCCAATGGACAACAAGTTTTACCCATTATAGTTCATTTAGTGGTTGATCGACAGTGGGTTGCAGTTGTAATGTGGGATTTAGCTCCAAATGACACAAACTTCAAACAGACAGAACTCTTGATCCAGTTGCCCAATTTTTGCCCACAATACCTTTTAGAATGAGCTCGGAGGCCTACATCCAGTGGAGAGTAGGATATAACCATTCAAGTTAATTTAATGTTCGATATACAGTGGGTTCCAGTGGTTATGCGGGTTGGTAATAAGGTATTTAGCTTGAAAGGAGACCAAATCTTCAAATATCCGTAACTTTTGATCCGGTTGTCCAATTTTCGCCCACAATACCTCTTCAGAATGAGATCGGAGCCCAAAATCTAATGGAGAACAATTTTAACCCATTCAAGCTTGTTTAGAGGTCGATATACAATGGGTTGTACTAGTAATACTAGATTTAGCTCCAAATGACACATAAATTTCAAAATGAAAAATTTTTAGATGCGGTTTGTAGTGAAAGTTAGAGATTTAGCTAAAATGACACTCAAACTTCAAACATCAATAACATTTGATCCGGTTGTCTTATTTTACCCCCACAACACCTTTTAGGAATGAGCTCGGAGCCCTACATTCATTGAAGCACAAGTTTTACCAATTGCAGCTCATTTAGTTGTCGATATATAGCGGGTTGCACTGGCAATGCGAAATTTAGCTCCAAATGACTCCTAAACTTGAAATAGCCTTAACTTTTGATCAGGTTGTCAGATTTTTGCTCACAAAACCTCTTCGAAATGAGATCCGAGTCATACATTCAATGGAGAGCAAGTTTTACCCAATCTAGTTCATTTAGTGGTCGATATAAATTGAGTTGTAGTGGTAATGTCGAATTTTGCTCCAACTGGCACCTAAACTTCAAGCAACTATAACTTTTGATTCGGTTGTCCGGATTATGCCCAAAAAACCATTTCGCAATGAGCTCAGAGCCATACATCCTATGGAGAATAGGATTTACTCGATCGAGTTTATTTAGAGGTCGGTGGATAGTGGATTGCAGTGTAAATGAGGGATTTTGATCCAATTGACACCTAAACTTAAAACATCCATAAATTTGATCCGGTTGTCAGATTTTTGCCCACAACACCTTTTCGGAATGAGATCTGAGCCCTACATCCAATGGACAACAAGTTTTACCCATTCTAGTTCGTTTAATGGTTGATCTACAGTGGGTTGTAGTGGTAATGTGGGATTTAGCTCCAAATGACAAATAAACTTCAAACAGACAGAAATCTTGATCCAGTTACCCAATTTTGGACCACAATACCTTTTAGAATGAGCTCGGAGGCCTACATCCAGTGGAGAGTAGGATATAACCATTCAAGTTCATTAATTGTTCGATATACAGTGGGTTCCAGTGGTTATGCGGGTTGGTAATAAGGTATTTAGCTTGAAAGAAGACCTAATCTTCAAATATCCGTAACTTTTGATCCGGTTGTCCGATTTTCGCCCACAATACCTTTTCGGAATGAGATCGGAGCCCAAAATCCAATGGAGAACAATTTTAACCCATTCAAGCTCGTTTAGAGGTCGATATACAATGAGTTGTACTGGTAATACAAGACTTAGCTCCAAATGACACATAAATTTCAAAATGAAAGAATTTTAGATGCAGTTTGTAGTGAAAGTACGAGATTTAGCTACAAATGACACTCAAACTTTAAACATCAATAACTTTTGATACGGTTGTCTGATTTTACCACCACAACACCTTTTAGGAATGAGCTCGGAGCCTACATTCATTGAAGCACAAGTTTTACCCATTGCAACTCATTTAGTTGTCGATATATAGCGGGTTGCACTGGTAATGCGAAATTTAGCTCCAAATGACACCTAAACTTAAAACAGCCATAACTTTTGATCAGGTCGTCTGATTTTTGCTCACAAAACCTCTTCGAAATGAGCTCCGAGCCATACATTCAATGGAGAGCAAATTTTACCCAATCTAGTTCATTTAGTGGTCGATATACATTGAGTTATAGTGGTAATGTGGGATTTAGCTCCAACTGCCACCTAAACTTCAAACAGCTATAACTTTTGATCCGGTTGTCCGGATTTTGCCCAAAACCCCTTTTCGCAAAGAACTCAGAGCCATACATCCTATGGAGAATAGGATTTACTCGATCGAGTTCATTTAGAGGTCGGTGGATAGTGGATTGGAGTGGAAATGAGGGATTTTGCTCCAATTGACACCTAAACTTAAAACATCCATAAATTTGATCCGGTTGTCAGATTTTTGCCCACAACACCTTTTCGGATTGAGATCAGAGCCCTGCATCCAATGGACAATAAATTTTACCCATTCTAGTTCGTTTAGTGGTTGATCTACAGTGGGTTGCAGTGGTAATGTGCGATTTAGCTCCAAATGACACAAACTTCAAACAGACAGAACTCTTGATCCAATTCCCAATTTTTGCCCACAATACCTTTTTGAATGAGCTCGGAGGCCTACATCCAGTGGAGAGTAGGATATAGCCCTTCAAGTTCATTTATTGTTCGAAATACAGTGGGTTCCAGTGGTTATGCGGGTTGGTAATAAGGTATTTAGCTTGAAAGGAGACCTAATCTTCAAATATCCGTAACTTTTGATCCGGTTGTCTGATTTTCGCCCACAATACCTTTTCGGAATAAGATCGGAGCCCAAAATCCAATGGAGAACAATTTTAACATATTCAATCTCGTTTAGAGTTCGATATACAATGGGTTGTACTGGTAATACTAGATTTAGTTCAAATGACACATAAATTTCAAAATGAAAGAATTTTAGATGCGGTTTGTAGTGAAAGTAAGAGATTTAGCAACAAATGACACTCAAACTTTAAACATCAATAACTTTTGATCCGGTTGTCTGATTTTACCCCCACAACACCTTTTAGGAATGAGCTCGAAGCTTTACATTCATTGAAGCACAAGTTTTACCCATTGGAGCTCATTTAGTTGTCGATATATAACGGGTTGCACTGGTAATACGAAATTTAGCTCCAAATGACACCTAAACTTGAAACAGCCTTAACTTCTGATCAGGTTGTCTGATTTTTGCTTACAAAACCTCTTCGAAATGAGCTCTGAGCCATACATTCAATGGAGAGCAAGTTTTCCCAAATCTAGTTCATTTAGTGGTCGATATACATTGAGTTGTAGTGGTAATGTGGGATTTAGCTCTAACTGGCACCTAAACTTCAAACAGCTATAACTTTTGATCCGATTATCCGGATTTTGCCCAAAACACCTTTTCGCAATGACCTCAGAGCCATACATCATATGGAGAATAGTATTCACTCGATCGAGTTCATTTAGAGGTCGGTGGATAGTGGATTGCAGTGGAAATGTGTGATTTTGCTCCAATTGACACCTAAACTTAAAACATCCATAAATTTGATCTGGTTGTCAGATTTTTGCCCACAACACCTTTTCGGAATGAGATCAGAGCATAACATCCAATGGAAAACAAGTTTTACCCATTATAGTTCATTTAGTGGTTGATCGACAGTGGGTTGCAGTTGTAATGTGGGATTTAGCTCCAAATGACACATAAACTTCAAACAGACAGAACTCTTGATCCAGTTGCCCAATTTTTGCCCACAATACCTTTTAGAATGAGCTCGGAGGCCTACATCCAGTTTGAGAGTAGGATATAACCATTCAAGTTAATTTATTGTTCGATATACAGTGGGTTCCAGTGGTTATGCGGGTTGGTAATAAGGTATTTAGCTTGAAAGGAGACCAAATCTTCAAATATCCGTAACTTTTGATCCGGTTGTCCAATTTTCGCCCACAATACCTCTTCAGAATGAGATCGGAGCCCAAAATCTAATGGAGAACAATTTTAAACCCATTCAAGCTTGTTTAGAGGTCGATATACAATGGGTTGTACTAGTAATACTAGATTTAGCTCCAAATGACACATAAATTTCAAAATGAAAAAATTTTAGATGCGGTTTGTAGTGAAAGTTAGAGATTTAGCTAAAATGACACTCAAACTTCAAACATCAATAACATTTGATCCGGTTGTCTTATTTTACCCCCACAACACCTTTTAGGAATGAGCTCGGAGCCCTACATTCATTGAAGCACAAGTTTTACCAATTGCAGCTCATTTAGTTGTCGATATATAGCGGGTTGCACTGGTAATGCGAAATTTAGCTCCAAATGACTCCTAAACTTGAAATAGCCTTAACTTTTGATCAGGTTGTCAGATTTTTGCTCACAAAACCTCTTCGAAATGAGATCCGAGTCATACATTCAATGGAGAGCAAGTTTTACCCAATCTAGTTCATTTAGTGGTCGATATAAATTGAGTTGTAGTGGTAATGTCGAATTTTGCTCCAACTGGCACCTAAACTTCAAACAACTATAACTTTTGATTCGGTTGTCCGGATTATGCCCAAAAAACCTTTTCACAATGAGCTCGGAGCCATACATCCTATGGAGAATAGGATTTACTCGATCGAGTTCATTTTGAGGTCGGTGGATAGTGGATTGCAGTGTAAATGAGGGATTTTGATTCAATTGACACCTAAACTTAAAACATCCATAAATATGATCCGGTTGTCAGATTTTTGCCCACAACACCTTTTCCGAATGAGATCTGAGCCCTGTATCCAATGGACAACAAGTTTTACCCATTCTAGTTCGTTTAGTGGTTGATCTACAGTGGGTTGTAGTGGTAATGTGGGATTTAGCTCCAAATGACAAATAAACTTCAAACAGACAGAAATCTTGATCCAGTTACCCAATTTTGGACCACAATACCTTTTCGGAGGCCTACATCCAGTGGATAGTAGGATATAACCATTCAAGTTCATTAATTGTTCGATATACAGTGGGTTCCAGTGGTTATGCGGGTTGGTAATAAGGTATTTAGCTTGAAAGGAGACCTAATCTTCAAATATCCGTAACTTTTGATCCGGTTGTCCGATTTTCGCCCACAATACCTTTTCGGAATGAGATCGGAGCCCAAAATCCAATGGAGAACAATTTTAACCCATTCAAGCTCGTTTAGAGGTCGATATACAATGAGTTGTACTGGTAATACAAGATTTAGCTCCAAATGACACATAAATTTCAAAATGAAAGAATTTTAGATGCAGTTTGTAGTGAAAGTACGAGATTTAGCTACAAATGACACTCAAACTTTAAACATCAATAACTTTTGATACGGTTGTCTGATTTTACCACCACAACACCTTTTAGGAATGAGCTCGGAGCCTACATTCATTGAAGCACAAGTTTTACCCATTGCAACTCATTTAGTTGTCGATATATAGCGGGTTGCACTGGTAATGCGAAATTTAGCTCCAAATGACACCTAAACTTAAAGCAGCCATAACTTTTGATCAGGTTGTCTGATTTTTGCTCACAAAACCTCTTCGAAATGAGTTCCGAGCCATACATTCAATGGAGAGCAAATTTTACCCAATCTAGTTCATTTAGTGGTCGATATACATTGAGTTATAGTGGTAATGTGGGATTTAGCTCCAACTGGCACCTAAACTTCAAACAGCTATAACTTTTGATCTGGTTGTCCGGATTTTGCCCAAAACCCCTTTTTGCAAAGAACTCAGAGCCATACATCCTATGGAGAATAGGATTTACTCGATCGAGTTCATTTAGAGGTCGGTGGATAGTGGATTGTAGTGGAAATGAGGGATTTTGCTCCAATTGACTCCTAAACTTAAAACATCCATAAATTTGATCCGGTTGTCAAATTTTTGCCCACAACACCTTTTCGGATTGAGATCAGAGTCCTGCATCCAATGGACAATAAGTTTTACCCATTCTAGTTCGTTTAGTGGTTGATCTACAGTGGGTTGCAGTGGTAATGTGGGATTTAGCTCCAAATGACACATAGACTTCAAACAGACAGAACTCTTGATCCAGTTGCCCAATTTTTGCCCACAATACCTTTTAGAATGAGCTCGAAGGCCTACATCCAGTGGAGAGTAGGATATAACAATTCAAGTTCATTTATTGTTCGATATACAGTGGGTTCCAGTGGTTATGCGGGTTGGTAATAAGGTATTTAGCTTGAAAGGAGACCTAATCTTCAAATATCCGTAACTTTTGATCCGGTTGTCCGTTTTCGCCCACAATACCTTTTCAGAATAAGATCTGAGCCCAAAATCTAATGGAGAACAATTTTAATCCATTCAAGCTCCTTTAGAGGTCGATATACAATGGGTTGTACTGGTAATACTAGATTTAGCTCCAAAAGACACATAAATTTCAAAATGAAATTTTTTTTTGATGCGGTTTGTAGTGAAAGTAAGAGATTTAGCTACTAATGACACTCAAACTTTAAACATCAATAGCTTTTGATCCAGTTTTCTAATTTTACCCCCACAACACCTTTTAGGAATGATCTCGGAGCCCTACATTCATTAAAGCACAAGTTTTAACGATTGCAGCTCATTTAGTTGTCGATATATAGTAGGTTGCACTGGTAATGCGAAATTTAGCTCCAAATGACACCTAAACTTAAAACAGCCATAACTTTTGATCAGGTTGTTTGATTTTTGCTCACAAAACCTCTTCGAAATGAGCTTTGAGCCATACATTCTATGGAGAGCATGTTTTACCCAATCTAGTTCATTTAGTGGTCGATATACAATGAGTTGTAGTGGTAATGTGGGATTTAGCTCCAACTGGCACCTAAACTTCAAACAGCTATAACTTTTGATCTGGTTGTCCGAATTTTGCCCAAAACACCTTTTCGCAATGATCTCAGAGCCATACATTCTATGAAGAATAGGATTTACTCGATCGAGTTCATTTAGAGGTCGGTGGATAGTGGATTGCAGTGGAAATGAGGGATTTTGCTCCAATTGACACCTAACCTTAAAATATCCATAAATTTGTTCCGGTTGTCAGATTTTTGCCTACAACACCTTTTCGGAATGAGATCGGAGCCCTGCATCTAATGGAGAACAAGTTTTACCCATTGTAGTTCGTTTAGTGGTTGATCTACAGTGCGTTGCAGTGGTAATGTGGGATTTAGCTCCAAATGACACATAAACTTCAAACAGACAGAACTCTTGATCCAGTTGCCCAATTTTTTCTCACAATACCTTTTAGAATGAGCTCGGAGGCCTACATCCAGTGGAGAGTAGGATATAACCATTCAAGTTTATTTATTGTTCGATATACAGTGGGTTCAAGTGGTTATGCGGGTTGGTAATAAGGTATTTAGCTTGAAAGGAGACCTAATCTTCAAATATCCGTAACTTTTGATCCGGTTGTCCGATTTCGCCCACAATACCTTTCAGAATGAGATCGGAGCCCAAAATCCAATGAAAAACCATTTTAACCCATTCAAGCTCGTTTAGAGGTCAATATTCAATGGATTGTACTGGTAATACTAGATTTAGCTCCAAATGACACATAAATTTCAAAATGAAAGAATTCTAGATGCGGTTTGTAGTGAAAGTAAGAGATTTAGCTACAAATGACACTCAAACTGTAAACATCAATAACTTTTGATTCGGTTGTCTGATTTTACCCCCACAACACCTTTTAGGAATGGGCTCGGAGCCCTATATTCACTGAAGCACAAGTTTTACCCATTGCAGCTCATTTAGTTGTCGATATATAGCGGGTTGCACTGGTAATGCGAAATTTTCTCCAAATGACACCTAAACTTGAAACAGCCATAACATTTGATCAGGTTGTCTAATTTTTGCTCACAAAACCTCTTCTAAATGAGCTCTGAGCCATACATTCAATGCAGAGCAAGTTTTACCCAATCTAGTTCATTTAGTGGTCGAAATACATTGAGTTTAATTGGTAATGTGGGATTTAGCTCCAACTGGCACCTAAACTTCAAACAACTATAACTTTTGATCCGATTTTCTGGATTTTGCCCAAAACACCTTTTTGCAATGAGCTAAGAGGCATACATCCTATGGAGAATAGGATTTACTCAATCGAGTTCATTTAGAGGCCGGTGGATAGTGGATTGCAGTGGAAATGAGTAATTTTGCTCTAATTGACACCTAAACTTAAAACATCCATAAATTTGATCCGGTTGTCAGATTTTTGCCCACAAAACCTTTTTGGAATGAGATCGAAGCCCTGCATCCAATGGATAATATGTTTTACCCATTCTAGTTTATTTAGTGGTTGATCTACAGCGGGTTGCAGTGGTATTGTGGGATTTAGCTCCAAATAACACATAAACTTAAAACAGACAGAACTCTTGATCCCGTAGCCCAATTTTTGCCCACAATACCTTTTAGAATGAGCTCGGAGGCCTACATCTATTGGAGAGTAGGATATAACCATTCAAGTTCATTAATTTTTCGATATACAGTGGGTTCCAGTGGTTATGCGGGTTGTTAATAAGGTATTTAGCTTGAAAAGAGACCTAATTTTCAAATATCCGTAACTTTTGATCTGGTTGTCTGATTTTCGCCAACAATACCTTTTTGGAATGAGATCGGAGCCCAAAATCCAATGGAGAACAATTTTAGCCCATTCAAGCTCGTTTAGAGGTTGATATACAATGGGTTGTACTGGTAATACTAGATTTAGCTCCAAATGACACATAAATTTCAAAATGAAAGAATTTTAAATGCGATTTGTAGTGAAAGTAAGAGATTTAGCTACAAATGACACTCAAACTTTAAACATCAATAACTTTTGATCCGGTTGTCTGATTTTACCCCCACAACACCTTTTAGGAATGAGCTCGGAGCCCTACATTCATTGAAGCACAAGTTTTGCCCATTGCAGCTTATTTAGTTGTCGATATATAGGGGGTTGCACTGGTAATTACGAAATTTAGCTCCAAATGACACCAAAACTTGAAACAGCCATAACTTTTGATCAGGTTGTCTGATTTTTGCTCAGAAAACCTCTTCGAAATGAGCTCCGAGCCTTACATTCAATGGAGAGAAAGTTTTACCCAATCTAGTTCATTTAGTGGTCGATATACATTGAGTTGTAGTGGTAATGTGGGATTTAGCTCGAACTGGCACCTAAACTTCAAACAGCAATAACTTTTGATCCGGTTGTCCGGATTTTGCCCAAAACACCTTTTCGCAATGAGCTCAGAGCCACACATCCTATGGAGAATAGGATTTACTCGATCGAGTTCATTTAGAGGTCGGTGGATAGTGGATTCTAGTGGAAATGAGGGATATTGCTCCAATTGACAGCTAAACTTAAAACATCCATAAATTTGATCCGGTTGTCAGATTTTTGCCCACAACACCTTTTCGGAATGAGATCGGAGCATAACATCTAATGGACAACAAGTTTTACCCATTATAGTTCATTTAGTGGTTGATCTACAGTGGGTTGCAGTTGTAATGTGGGATTTAGCTCCAAATGACAAATAAACTTCAAACAGACAGAACTCTTGATCCAGTTGCCCAATTTTTGCCCACAATACCTTTTAGAATGAGCTCGGAGGCCTACATCCAGTGGGGAGTAGGATATAACCATTCAAGTTAATTTATTGTTCGATATACAGTGGGTTCCAGTGGTTATGCGGGTTGGTAATAAGGTATTTAGCTTGAAAGGAGACCTAATCTTCAAATATCCGTAACTTTTGATCCGGTTGTCCAATTTTCGCCCACAATACCTCTTAAGAATGAGATCGGAGCCCAAACTCCAATGGAGAACAATTTTAACCCATTCAAGCTTGTTTAGAGGTCGATATACAATGGGTTGTACTAGTAATACTAGATTTAGCTCCAAATGACACATAAATTTCAAAATGAAAAAATTTTAGATGCAGTTTTTAGTGAAAGTAAGAGATTTAGCTACAAATGACACTAAAACTTCAAACATCAATAACATTTGATCCGGTTGTCTTATTTTACCCCCACAACACCTTTTAGAAATGAGCTCGGAGCCCTACATTCATTGAAGCACAAGTTTTACCAATTGCAGCTCATTTAGTTGTCGTTATATAGCGGGTTGCACTGGTAATGCGAAATTTAGCTCCAAATGACTCCTAAACTTGAAACAGCCTTAACTTTTGATCAGGTTGTCTGATTTTTGCTCACAAAACCTCTTCGAAATGAGATCCGAGCCATACATTCAATGGAGAGCAAGTTTTACCCAATCTAGTTCATTTAGTGGTCGATATAAATTGAGTTGTGGTGGTAATGTCGAATTTTGCTCCAACTGGCACCTAAACTTCAAACAACTATAACTTTTGATTCGGTTGTCCGGAATATGCCCAAAAAACCTTTTCGCAATGAGCTCAGAGCCATACATCCTATGGAGAATAGGATTTACTCGATCGAGTTCATTTAGAGGCCGGTGGATAGTGGATTGCAGTGGAAATGAGAGATTTTGCTCCAATAGACACCTAAACTTAAGACATCCATAAATATGATCCGGTTGTCAGATTTTTGCCCACAACACCTTTTCGGAATGAGATCTGAGCCCTGCATCCAATGGACAACAAGTTTTACCCATTCTAGTTAGTTTAGTGGTTGATCTACAGTGGGTTGTAGTGGTAATGTGGGATTTAGCTCCAAATGACAAATAAACTTCAAACAGACAGAACTCTTGATCCAGTTGCCCAATTTTTGCCCACAATACCTTTTAGAATGAGCTCGGAGGCCTACATCAAGTGGAGAGTAGGATATAACCATTCAAGTTCATTAATTGTTCGATATACAGTGCGTTCCAGTGGTTATGCGGGTTGGTAATAAGGTATTTAGCTTGAAAGGAGACCTAATCTTCAAATATCTGTAACTTTTGATTCGGTTGTCCGATTTTCGCCCACAATACCTTTTCGGAATGAGATTGGAGCCCAAAATCCAATGGAGAACAATTTTAACCCATTCAAGCTCGTTTAGAGGTCGATAAACAATGAGTTGTATAGGTAATACAAGATTTAGCTCCAAATGACAAATAAATTTCAAAATAAAAGAATTTTAGATGCAGTTTGTAGTGAAAGTAAGAGATTTAGCTACAAATGACACTCAAACTTCTAACATCAATAACATTTGATCCGGTTGTCTTATTTTACCCCCACAACACCTTTTAGGAATGAGCTCGGAGCCCTACATTCATTGAAGCACAAGTTTTACCTATTGCAGCTCATTTAGTTGTCGATATATAGCGGGTTGCACTGGTAATGCAAAATTTAGCTTCAAATGACTCCTAAACTTGAAACAGCCATAACTTTTGATCAGGTTGTCTGCTTTTTGATCACAAAACCTCTTCGAAATGAGCTACGAGCCATACATTCAATGGAGAGAAAGTTTGACCCAATCTAGTTCATTTAGTGGACGATATACATTGAGTTATAGTGGTAATGTGGGATTTAGCTCTAACTGGCACCTATACTTCAAACAACTATAACTTTTGATCCGGTTGTCCGGATTTTGCCAAAAATACCTTTTCGCAATAAGCTCAGATTCATACATCCTATGGAGAATAGGATTTACTCGATCAAATTCATTTAGAGGTTGGTGGATAGTGTATTGCAGTGGAAATGAGGGATTTTGCTCCAATTGACACCTAAACTAAAACATCCATAAATTTGATCCGGTTGTCAGATTTTTGCACACAGCACCTTTTCGGAATGATATCGGAGTCCTACATCCAATGGACAACAAGTTTTACCCATTCTAGTTCGTTTAATGGTTATCTACAGTGAGTTGCAGTGGTAATGTGGGATTTAGCTCCAAATGAAACATAAACTTCAAACAGACAGAACTCTTGATCCAGTTGCCCAATTTTTTCTCACAATACCTTTTAGAATGAGCTCGGAGGCCTACATCCAGTGGAGAGTAGGATATAACCATTCAAGTTCATTTATTGTTCGATATAAGTGGGTTCATGTGGTTATGCGGGTTGGTAATAAGGTATTTAGCTTGAAAGGAGTCCTAATCTTCAAATATCCGTAACTTTTGATCCGGTTGTCCGATTTCGCCCACAATACCTTTTCAGAATGAGATCGGAGCCCAAAATCCAATGAAGAACAATTTTAACCCATTCAAGCTCGTTTAGAGGTCAATATTCAATGGGTTGTACTGGTAATACTAGATTTAGCTCCAAATGACACATAAACTTCAAAATGAAAGAATTCTAGATGCGGTTTGTAGTGAAAGTTAGAGATTTAGCTACAAATGACACTCAAACTTTAAACATCAATAACTTTTGATCCGGTTGTCTGATTTTACCCCCACATCACCTTTTAGGAATGAGGTCGGATCACTACATTCATTGAGGCATAAGATTTACCCATTGCAGCTCATTTAGTTGTCGATATATAGCGGGTTGCACTGGTAATGCGAAATTTAGCTCCAAATGACACCTAAACTTGAAACAGTCATAACTTTTGATCAGGTTGTCTGATTTTTGCTCACAAAACCTCTTCGAAATGAGCTCTGAGCCATACATTCAATGGAGAGCAAATTTTACCCAATCTAGTTCATTTAGTGGTCGATATACATTGAGTTGTAGTGGAAAAGTGGGATTTAGCTCCAACTGGCACCTAAACTTCAAACAGCTATAACTTTTGATCCGGTTGTCTGGATTTTGCCCAAAACACCTTTTCGCAATAAGCTCAGAGCCATACATCCTATGGAGAATAGGATTTACTCGATCAAGTTCATTTAGAGGTCGGTGGATAGTGGATTGCAGTGGAAATGAGGGATTTTGCTCCAATTGACACCTAAACTTAAAACATCCATAAATTTGATCCGGTTATCACATTTTTGCCCACAACACTTTTTCGGAATGAGATCGGAGCCCTGCATCCAATGGATAACAAGTTTTACCCATTCTAGTTCATTTAGTGGTTGATCTACAGTGGGTTGCAGTGGTAATGTGGGATTTAGCTCCAAATGACACATAAACTTCAAACAGACAGAACTCTTGATCCAGTTGCCTAATTTTTGCCCACAATACCTTTTAGAATGAGCTCGGAGGCCTACATCCAGTGGAGAGTAGGATATAACCATTCAAGTTTATTTATTGTTCAATATACAGTGCGTTCCAGTGGTTATGCGGGTTGGTAATAAGGTATTTAGCTTGAAAGGAGACCTAATCTTCAAATATCCGTAACTTTTGATCCGGTTGTCCGATTTTCGCCCACAATACCTTTCGGAATGAGATCAGAGCACAAAATCCAATGGAGAACAATTTTAACCCATTCAAGTTTGTTTAGAGGTCGATATACAATGGGTTGTTCTGGTAATACTAGATTTAGCTCCAAAAGACACATAAATTTCAAAATGAAAGAATTTTAAATGCGGTTTGTAGTGAAAGTAAGAGATTTAGCTACAAATGACACTCAAACTTTAAACATCAATAACTTTTGATCCAGTTGTCTGATTTTACTCCCACAACACCTTTTAGGAATGAGCTCGGAGCCCTACATTCATTGAAGCACAAGTTTTACCCATTGCAGCTCATTTAGTTGTCGATATTTAGCGTGTTGCACTGGTAATGCGAAATTTAGCTCGAAATGACACCTAAACTTGAAACAACCATAACTTTTGATCAAGTTTTCTGATTTTTGCTCAGAAAACCTCTTCGAAATGAGCTCCGAGCCATACATTCAATGGAGAGCAAGTTTTACCCAATCTAGTTCATTTAGTGGTCGATATACATTGAGTTGTAGTGGTAATGTGTGATTTAGCTCTAACTGGCACTTAAACTTCAAACAGCTATAACTTTTGATCTGATTTTCCGGATTTTGCCCAAAACACCTTTTCGCAATGAGCTCAGAGCCATACATCCTATGGAGAAATAGGATTTACTCGATCGAGTTCATTTAGAGGTCGGTGGATAGTGGATTGTAGTGGAAATGAGGGATTTTGCTCCAATTGACACCTAAACTTAAAACATCCATAAATTTGATCCGGTTATCA